>DWTO01000008.1:0-39010 GCA_018244755.1 Jemadia pseudognetus
TTCATTTGACGTGCAAAAAGTGTTTGTTATGAGCCAATTTTGAATAAATGATATTTGATTTGATTTGATTTGATTTGTTCTACACTCCTCTGCCTACCTCTTCGGGGATAACAGGCGTGATGTTACGTATTTAATGATAATAATTGATTAATATTGATGGATAAAATATGTATTACCATATATAATATTATTAGTTGACCCGGCGAACTTCGTACCGCCTAACAGTGACCACGTGTTACCATTTAGTTGAACTATACGTGTTACCAGTTATTTAAGCTTTTATAAACGTAATACAATGAATACAAAAAAATATTAAGTTTAGTATGTATTTTATTATGACGCGCTATTTAAAGGCACGCGCCGTCGGCCCACCGGCCGGTACCGCCGCAACCGCTATGTCCCTGCATTTTAAATCTGTGATATCTTCGAAAATATTCATTTAAATTACATGTTGTAAAGGGCCATATTAAATGCACAATGTATTTATGGTATTTAATTGGATAAGGATTAATGCTGTATTGCTTAAAATCACTTCGTACATAAGCCATTGTTTCCAAAAAGTAAAGGATTATAAATGGTTATAGTGGGTTATCCCTAAGAGATAAACTTAGACTAGAGATCCAAGATAGACATAGATCCAAGGCGTGCCCCGATGCTTTGGACTTGTACAAAATATGATAGATGAAAGAGTGAAGATCGGATGTACCTACATTACGAATGTTGATGAATGCGGATGCCGAAAAAGGCGAAGACTCACCACTATCTTGACCAAATGGGTCTGATACTGCTTGATGTTCAATAATTTCCGAAACCGGCTTGCGTATGTGACGAGACAAGTGATAAACATACAAGAATCTCATCAGGTCTGTAAGAATAGAGATATTTTTGGCATTGTGTTCTTCGCCCACCTCGCAAAAGATCTGGCTTTATGATAATATTTAATAATAATACATAAATGGCGAATTTGTTATAAGTATTAGGTGCAATTAAGGAAACAACTTACAAATAAACACAACATTTAGTTCTTAACGAATGCTTAAATAAGGAATTAATGCGTAACGAATGCTTTTGTAAAACCTAATGTTAAGGTATGACCTAATGTTAATGTGAATGTGAATGTGAAACCTAATGTTAATGTGAATTGTTTAAGTTAATTTTCATTCATATTTAATAATAATAAATAATAACTTGGACTACAGCCATTCAACTCATAACATGCATTGACTAAAATTTTCTTTGATACTTTTGTCAATTACAATTGAGAACATTAAAGTTTTAATGAACCATTTCATTTTGTGTTTATTATTTTCTAATGTGCTTATAAAGTGTGAAAGCGGCAACGATTACATAATATCATAATGCTTTCCGATGCCGTTATGCTTGCCTTCTCACATGTAGATCAGTGGCGCACAACGGTCTACCCACATTAATATATTTTCTATTTCTTTAAAAATATCCCCGAGTAGTGGATGATATTGTCGGCTATGGATTAACTGAATTAATTACTGCATATACTATATTATTACATACAAATATTCGTGTCATATAAAATATTAAGAAAATATTATTCTCATTGATTTGTTAGTCTATTAGATAAATAGAGAAAATGGTCTGGGCTAGAAGCAACAACATTTAAATGCTTCATGTACGGTCGGCAATGAGAGAAGACTAGGTCCAGTAGAGGAATACAGACGACTCACAACGTATTTAGCCGTGCAAATAAATTTGTAAATGAAAATAAGCAGTTGTTCGATCCAAAAAAATTACATAGATTTGTTATTATTTTTTCACATATATAAAGTTACAAAACTTCATTTAAATAACAACAAGACAACTTTGTATGTCGAAATATTTCTATATAGTTCTATTTAACCTTAACATCTCTTTATGTAAAAGTCAATACATAACCGCTATATTTTTTAACAGTTTGAAATAGTGTAGTGCATTTGATGAAAATGACTTCTCGATATACAATCGAAACATATTCGAGAGTGATTATGTATATTAGATTTCAATGCCTTTATTGCAGTAGCTCGATTAGTAAACATGCGTACCTACTCAGTATAAAATGAAAGGGAAGTAGGAATTCAAGCGTTAATCACGTAAAAGTTATTATTGTTAGTTAAATGATGTAATAGCGAGGAAATGCTCTGTAAATAAACGCGATTTTACGAAAGTAGAAATTATAAGTTAGGTACACTTAGCATTTTCGGGCAACTTTGATGCAATATTAGAGTGAATAGAGGATTTAGCGTGGGGATTTAGGAGTTCAAACCCACCCCCTTCCCCATTCAAACATCATCCAGTCAAATGAGTAAAATGTGTATGTAACTGCCTAATTTGCTTAGTGTTCTAGTAGTAGTAGTAGTAGTTAGTAGTAGTAGGTAACGCTGCCCCCAAACGAAAATCGTTGATCCTAGATTAATGTCAATGTACTTGGAAGTATTGATATGTTAATTTAATATAAAGGTATCGATATAAAAAGTAAAAGTAACTTCACGCCTGTAATCCCCGAAGAGGTGGGCAGAGGAATTTTAATTTTAATGTGAAATTCGCAATGTCGCAAAGCATTGAGGGTTTATTGTGTCGTAATATCGTCGCCTTTCACCCATAGGTAAGTAATACCTACGATCGGATACACTTATGTAAAGACATCAAAGCACATTTGATGCATAGCTTGGTGCTATAATTCGCAGAGTATTTCATTTTTCGCAACGCAAATAACGCGTGTAAGGAGAAATGTGATTTGATACGAATTATTGTTTAACTTTTTGTCAATTAATTAAGGCTTTCTTTCTGATCGATTGCACATTAAGTAGTGTTTCTTGATCTATGTAAAATAGAAAAGCTTAATTTAACAAACAAAAATTTAACGCAAGTACCTATTGAGTGAAATTCAAACATGCTATCGTATACTTGACACATTCAAAAGAAGATATTTTTCCAAGTGAGATACAATTTTGTAGATCCTGTCCACATTTCTGTTACGAGAACGTAATTTGATTGTTAGTTAAAATTTAATTACATCATTAAGTGTTTTGTTCATGTAAATTGAAATCGCATGGTTGTTTTTCATAACGCTTAAGCTAAATAAATAATAATTTTACCATTAACAATCTTTTACCTTGCTATAGTATACATTATATGTAGGTACGTCTGCAGCGAACTTTATAGATAAGTATTATTACATAGGTCCAGTGTGCTGTCATCGTAACTCACCGAGTCTGCCGGACACCACGTCGAAAGTGTTGTTGTTGTCGAGCAGGAACTTAGGGTTCGCGTACAGCTCCTGCAAGGAATTTCGAAACTAAGCATACATGAGTTTTTTGAAGCAACTGGCACACGATGTACAGCCACCGCGGGCTCATGACACTGCCAATTGAGTATGCCTTACTTAGCACAGTCGACAGTAACTTAATATTAAACTAATAATAATAAGTAACTTAATATTAAACTAATAATAATATCTTGGGACATCACACACGGCCATCATGCCAAAGTAGTATCCTTAGAGCCGCCACTGCCGGTATAAGTATATACTTATATACATGTTTTAATTTTAATACCTATAAATAAAACAAATATCTATGGTCATCACCTAAGTATTTATTCTGTGTGGGAATCGAAATCAAGACCCCCTGAACAGCCGTCAGATCAGGCAATTGCCTGGCCCTTTGGTCTAGTGGTAAGGTGATCATAGTGGTTTGGCCCTAGGTATATTTGTATAGCTTCGCGCCAACATTACCGGTTAAAACATCCCGGGAGAAGCACCGTAGCGCGGATGGGGCCACTAAGTTACGAAGCGTTACAATATAATCGTTAGGCACAGCAAGATAATTCACCGTAATTTATAACCTTGAACATCACTGGCTTCTCTCTTGTACACGGTGTGAATTGATACGGAAATTAATGTAGGTACATATAATATTTCACAAATTCTTTTAAGATTACACCATTTATTCATATTACTGAACCTCAATATGTGAGGGTAATATTAAAAAAGTTGTGCGTTAACAGCTTTAACTGTCCTTGAAGGTTCCATTAGTTTTGGGATGATTGGGAATAATAATATATTTGAATAGTTTGAATAAAAGTTGTGTGAAGTATTAAGGTTCTATTTTTAGACTTCTCTAATACTAAAGTTAACTTCACCTTTACAACGGTCACGCTACGAAAAAAAGCAGTTGTCCCTTTATATTTTTTATCCATTCGCCATTATAAATCTAACCTTGAATTTGCGGCTGAGAACGTGATACGATTTTAGTAATTCACAGTTGCTGTAATAAAAAATCAGTTGAAGTTAATACACATTGATAATGTGATAGCTAGAAAACTAACAGTGAATATATACTGTGTATCTTTTCCGATTAAAAAAGATTACCTAATATCATAAATCAATCCGATCATGTTTTGTTGTGCTTTCGTGTATAGAAGTTACAATACTTACAATACAATACAAAACTTTCATCTTAGTATAAGTTACGTACTAATTTAGTAAGAGAACATTGCAAATGAGTAAAAGAAATAAGCTTCTGTTCAACTTGTCGAGGACAGCGCATATCGCAAAAAAGTTAGTACAGAATATGCCCCTCTATTGTACACCGCTTGAACTTGTCCAACCGCCCACTTCATGTGCCTGTTTTCACTTTCGTTAGTAATAGTACAACACGTTGATATTAGCTCCCTCAACAACATGGATATTACTTTGATATATACCTGGCTCATAGGTCCTGTGACTAGTATCGCTGATTGCTCAGCGGAGGATAATGATTTCAATTCCCATACAATCATATTATAAGTATGAGTTAGAAGAAATACGTGCTTGGGAATAGACTATGCTGTTTGTATGCATTTGACTAGAAACATAAATATCCAGTTTGTTAGCTGTCTGGTTACCGTAACTTGCTGTGCTCACTATTAGCAACAGAGGAAGTATTTGCGTTGTCCTAATATGTATATTATTATTACAATTCGAGCACTTCTCTTATATTCGAAGTGGTTGGTTACAGAAATGAATTATAAACAGATATTGGAGCAATGATTTATATTATTGCATTTAGAACAAGTAAGTAGATAAGTAATTGATCCTATACACATTTGTGTACAGCATAGGAATTCTTCAGTTCTTCTACTACATTTCATTGATTATTTATTATCTTCTACAACATTCAATATTATATTGATTATTTATTAGGTATATCTTAACTTGCTGGTCGTGATCAGGAGGTCCTGGGTTCGATTCTCGGGTCGGTAACTATTGATTTTTTCTAATCCGAATATTGATTTATTCAAGTATTGAATTATGCACGTGTTTGTTGGAAACGAGTACCTAATTAATTACTTATCACAATATAATACGAGATCTTAGAAAAATGGTAACTTTGCATATTAACTACGTACGAGAACACGATTGCATCGCGTATTCTTCGGAGCAGAAATGGAAATGGCCTTCGTTTTCATCATCTGCCAACTACCGTAACGGCCGACTGCCTCAATCGTTCATTGCATAATTGATTACATAATGTATAATATTATAAATAAAATTATATTTGTATTAATTATAAATATGATAGATACACGTTCCGAGGTAGAACAAGATTAGACTACCTTGAAGAAATATATCAAAAATTGGCCGATGGGGTTTCAGAAGTCTACGAAACTGGACTCGGCGCGGGTGTATGTTGACAGCGATGATGAAAGAATTAGCATCTAAATTCAGTAAGGATAGAGACATATAGCATTCGATACGCTCTGCCTAATTCGTAAGGAAATTGGCGAGAGTGTTTAATAATAAATTATCATTATCAATATAAGTAATTCGTTAAAAGTTTTTTTTATCTCTGTCATGATTCGTAAAACTAAATAATTTAAAGTACATTGAAAATACTAGTTTCGATAGTAGTCCTTCTAACATATCGGTAAATAAACTGCTCTAAGTTATTTTATGCAGATTGATTTTGATTTAACGAAATGGACTTACTGCGTGTTCAATGGTAAACGTTTCAAATAAGAAAGCTTAAAACGAAATATATGCGGTCATGTAATTCGCGGCCTTGAGTGTAGTCTTAGCATTGTATCAATCAGTTGTACAATATGTAAGTGAATACAGTATAAAATATTTCTTCGAGTCGTTATATTAAGGTGCTGGAAAATTAACCAATTTTGAACATGCGAATAATGAGTCTAACGAATCAATTAGGTGTGAAGGGTCCATATTGACATACTGATAATAAATACATAGCAAACTGGATTAAGCAAGTTATTAAAACGAGTTCAATTACGTCAAGTGATTTGGCAATTTAGGAACATTACAGTGCGGTTCGTAAATACAGTAACACGAAGCCTACAGACGATTTATACAGTTATTATGCAGTTAGGAGTTGAAATGAATTCGATAATAAACTTATCTTGCTCTCTTAAAGTTCTGTCATTGCGCACTAAGAAGTATTTCCCAATAATGTTGAGCTAAAAACTGTGCTAAAATTGCACTTTTACCAAATTAAGTGAATTGCGTTATTTGTAGCATTAATATTTTGTTTGTTCTATATACATACTGTTATATATACATATGTAGATATTCTATCAGCCCTCTGGTTGCCATAAAACAAATTTTTCTTATGTTTACTTCGAGATCATATGGCTTTGTGTAAAACTGTCCCAAGATCTTATTAGATATTATTCTCTTAGTCAGAAAACATTGGTAAAAGAAGTGGACTGTGGATTGTTTTAGTCTGTCCTACTTAGATCTTAGGTACATAACAAATATTTATTCCAAACAACATTCCAAAAAATTCAAAAACTAGCTAGTTAGTAAGATCCCCAGTGAACTTTTCCAATATTAAACACAATATTAAATGAGTTACTGTGCAAATTATGGTCATCATTATGGTCATATGGTCAATATTTAAGTAGGGTTGCTTATTCAAGGTCAATCCTTACGCATTATAGTTTCGTTAATGCGCACACCTCGTCAGAATTCAAGAAAGGTGAAAGTAATCGAGTGGCAATTGACACACTTTAAAACACACTGACGTACCGCAGCCACACGACTCCGAACCTTGTGTCATTACTGTAAACATTTTTACTTTTTGAACCGCTACCTTTCTGTTTACGTTTAATAATAAATTCAATAAACGTAAAAGTTTAATGACTATTTTGATGAATTGAAAAAAAACGATAGCTTTTGTGTTTGTTCGCTAAGTGTAATTAAATATATTTACATAGTTGCTGCGAGAATATTGTTGCAATGGCAGTTGTTAATTACCCATATTTTATGGCTTACTTTAAACACTAAACTCTTCTGTTTATTACAAAGAATTCGTTTACACACGTTGTAACAGCTAGCTATCTACGAGCTAGTGATATTGAAATAGCGGCCGAGATGCTAATATTGGACACACATTATGAAAGTATGTACTTACTTTCCGACTCCGTGAACACTCACATAATACTTAATGACTAATATAATGTGCTCACACATTAATAACAGTGAAGTTGGCTACAGTAACTGAAGGATGATGCAAATTATTCATCGAAGCATAACATCTTATGTACATCGGAAATTTTTACCTGCTAAGTTACTGGTAGTTTTAATTGAACTATGTATTTATTTTGCTATATTGTATAATGTAAACAATAAGTCTTACCTTGGCTCTCTTCCATTCAAATGTGAAAGGTGGTACTTGATGGTAGAACACCGAAGGTTGGATGGCTGGAAAGTCGGGATCTTCCCACAACTGCTGCCGCTGGAGACAGCTCGCCTTTATCCTCTCGAAATCCGTCATCATAAGCTGTGCAAATTAAAAATAATGTCACCATTAGTACAGAATATAAATATGCCGGTCGCCCCTAATCGAGAATACTCCACTTCGTTTCTAATTTCTCACTTGTGTTTCTCAAACCTTTATTTGTATAACTTTATTTGCGCCAGTTTCATAGTTGCTGTGTAAGTTCAGCACATTACTATTAAGGCTGCGAATCCATCCCTAACCTTTTATTAGAACTAACTAAAAAACAAGAACGCCACCGAATTGGCCCTTGACTTAACTCTTGGGCACGCGCAACATTACCCAAAAGTGAGAAAAACAATGCAAGGAGTCGATGGATTTGAGGCTCGAATTAATTATAAATGTTCCACCAAAGAAACATAATACATCATGAATGTTAAAAAACTGTTTCTCGATATGGTTTAATTATACATTAAAGAGCCATACGTATTCTTCGGGGGGCTACCAGTGGTAGTTTAATACGAAGAAATTTAAATATCGGGATATCTCCACACACGGCTATCTGATTCCAAACTAAGCGTCAAGAGAGCTTGTGGTATGGTAAACACAGTAACCAGACGGCTGATAAACTACATATATACATATAAGTATATACTTAAATGGATATTTTTTTTTACACCCAGACAGAACAAATATTTGAGCTAATCACACAAATATTTATTCTGGGTGGGAATCAAACCCACGACCCCCGGCGCAACAGTCAGGTTCATTAACCACTGCACCAACGGGCCAGTCAAATGTACATATCTGTGTGCTGTTACCAAAACAAGTTAAATTTAAATGTTTCTAAATGTCAACTGATGGCCTTTACTTAGGTACATATAAACATTAATTAATTACAAATATCAACTAATGTATACACGCTTATTCCAGACTAATAATAAATGAAATACGAGATCGATTAATCATATATGGTTCGAAATTAACCGATGAAAAAAATTCAAATCCAATGTTCATATAAGTGGAAACTTTTCATCAGTGACATACTAAATTTTAGACATAAATTAAGCAAATTAAATAGGTGATTGAACTACATGGGTTTAAATAAAGACAGAATCAAACGTAATTCTATATAAAAAAAATTCAATAATTGATTACAGTTCTGTGGAATTCAGTAGTGATTCTAAACTAAGCGAAACCGTTGTATGCGTAGAACTTTTAAAATAAAATTCGAGAACTATTGTCACGGTCATTTTAAAACCATTTTATCGAATGTTTATATTTTCACAATTACATATTTTAAAGTTAGAAAACGAATCGAAATTTTGCTTTCTCTCACTCAAATTTTGTATCAAGTTAAATGAAACTGGTTTCTGGATGTTTTAAATGATTAAAATTAATACAAATGAATGCGCATGGCAGTGAAAACGTGTAAAGAATGCTGTTCTATAAAGACATATTGGCGTCTGGCGTGGGTTCATATCAGTACCTTCTCAAATATGGTAATAATGTAGGTTTGGACGCCGTTGAAACAAATGTATGGCGAGATAAAAATCTTAAGGTAATCAACCATATGTATTATTATTCCTAGTTATGTGGCGGAACCTGGATTCGTGCTCGGTGTAACGCAATGGGCTCGCCCCCTATTCAATCGAGGGACGGAAACGTAATTGATAAAATGTACTACACTCCTCTACCTACCTATTCGAGGATTACCCACGCCATGATAAATTTTTCAATCGAAGTAGTAAAGAAATAAAACGTATAAGGAAATAAAATATTGGTCCATCAGTACAATATCGATTTATTTTTTGGAAATAATCAAGTTGTATATAGATTCTATTGTTAGATCATCGCACTTGCGGTAATGTACCTACTTACATAACTAAGAAGACAACAACAGCAGTAGTACGCAGTGAGAGGAAAATTCAATGTAAAAAAAGAGTTATTTCCATTGTAATCTAGAACAATCGATTAAGTATTTTCATTCAGAAGAGAGAAATTGCGATTGTGCTCATTGTTGGCATACTATCGTTTTAATGGTCCTATTCTGTCAATGAAAGCTATCCATGTTTAGTAACGGAGTTGGTGATCATTCTGTTTATCGCTAACCTCAAAAACTCAATTTATTTTAATTTGCTTTTCATGATTTTACTAATATGTCGTCTTTCTTGTATATCATGTACATATATGATGTAAAAACAATTATGCCTAACAGATGTATTAACATCTGTTAAAGTTTTTCCATATCTTTTCCAATTTTTCTAGAATTACAAGAATTGGCCAAAAATCTTTCAGATATTTTTCATTTTTCCTAACAAAATAAGATATATTTCAATAAAAAGAGGATGAATATTAAGTAAAATTGCGCAGGAAGTGTAGTTCTATTCTATGTCTGGCACTGATATTCTACTATGTAATAAACTAAAATATGTCATTAATTAACTTTTCGAGTATAAATTACGTAACTCTGCCCTCATACAGCCATTTAGTTCATCGCGAACCATTAATGTGGTGTGCTTTTAATAGCACCTGAACAAGAGACATCAACGCATTTTCACACAAACTATCAGCCATTAGCCGGCGACATTGTTTGTTATCATGCTAGCGACTTTTTATAGTCATCGATTTAGATTGACACTGATTGAAAAGGCGTTGATCTGTCAATATTTTAACATGTACACAGTTGACATTACTTTTATAAAATATAACTAATAGTGACCTAATGGCTGTCTTTTTATAATGTTATAAGGTCTTATGACAATTATTTTTCTTTCACGTTTCAGCTCAATACATGCCTACTATAAAATTGTAATGAAACATTGTCGCTGATGTTAAATTATTGCAAACTACCGCCTAACTGCTTGTAAACCGTTCGAGGACGCGTTAACATCGTTATTTTATGTAATTGACTGAACAAAATTCACGTACTTAGACAAATGTCTGGAAAATTGCTATGCGCTTCGCTAACTCGACTTTTGTATATACAGAGTCCGTCAAAGAAAACTGTAACTTTTAAATTGTTAAAGTAAAAAGACAAAGCATATGTTCGTTAGCAAACTGTTGTGCAAATTCACTGGTATGAGAGTAAAATATAAATAGGCGTATATTCAATTAGTATAAGTTCAGTCCGATACGTACGTTCAACTTTGATTGAAAACATTATTATGTGCACCTGCCATTACATTTTCATTCGCAAATTCATAAATGATTTTTTGTTATTCGATTATACGTAACAAGATATACATACATATAAGGTGCGGCTGGTGGTCAGATGTTCGTTAAGATTATAGTATACCGCATCGCATCGTCGGACATCATTGAAAAATATACTAGAGCGGACGGCACGGCTTGGAGCGACCCACTTGTTCACCAGCTCTCCACTCCGCACTGATGTGTGGAAAGGAAGATCAAGTATGTACGGTGTGAACTTGAACCGGCTTCAGTTTACGGAGCAGAATCTATTGTATACACAGTGAGCAATTTTATATTTCAATATTGTATTTATAACTCATAAATATAATACTTAGGTATATATCTAATATACGTATTATACTTACACATATAATATGTACAATTATTGATAAGTTTACTCTATCATTTAATTTAACAATTGCTCACCTTAGGAAGCCTGTGACACGTGATCATATTATAATGTGTTTGCATGTTTCTCTCACAGAACTAAGTAACGAGCTTTTCTAAAATGTCAACCTGTCGTATAATAAAATAAACTGGCCATACGCGAATGGTGTCTATGACTGTTAAGTCTTTTAGATATTTAATTTTTGGTACTATTTATAAAATTGTTCTAAATATTACTTATTCTATGAGAGCTGTTCGCTCGTTACTTGGACGCACCGTGAGAGTGACCTACCGGATCGAGGCACGTGCCTATACGCCGCTTCATTTAACCATTTAGTTTTCTGAGCATTTCTGTATACAACATTATTCGATTTACCCATTAAAAGTGAACGAGCGCAATCAATATTACTATACGATAAACCCATATTTTCTTTATAATACATTTAAGACTTTTCTCGAATGTTTTCCCTTCTGGAGTACTTTATTCTTTATTTGAGCAAACAAATATACGCAAATTTGAGCTAAATGTTGCATGTTGTCATATTGTCTATATACTGGCACTATTGTGTTGTAATATTAAACTTACATTACTTAAGCTTAACCCACACACCCTAAATGTAGCTTAATAATGAATTATTTCAAAACATTACTTGTCTACCTATAAATTTAAGACAAATATGAAATGCGCCCAAAGTTACATTAGCAATATAAGCTGTGTTGTAGAAATTACTTATAATCTTATATCATTACAAATATTACATATCTAATGGCAGATTATGCAATCGAGATATGTACATACATCTCTTCAAAGAATAATTATTGAGTTATATTACTATAAATAAAAAAAACGTAACATTTCACCTGTAATTTCCTCGGAGATAGGCACAGGAGTTTGTTATATTCCCTCGTTTGACTACTAACGTTTAAATCACATCATGGAGTAGCGGGTAGGTAGCTTATTGTCATACACCGCGCACAAAACCCGGACTGGCATATATTCGATTAATAATAAATAATATTAAAGAATGTCGTCAGCGGAAACTTTAATATTATTTATCCTAGTAATAAATGTGTAAAGAAATCTACACATAGTTTTAAGGCAAACAGAAGCCTTGAAATGTTCCCAAATATTTTAAACATTGTAATTAACTTAAGAAATAAATAACGAAATAAAATGTAGGTACACTAAAACACAATTAGTAAAAAAAAATCTTTGGTAACCAACCATTATCACCCACAGAGGCACCAGCGAACCGACGCACTTAGAAAATGTAACTACGCGGAACTCTCACAATTTCTACTTTAGTATTATTATCACATTACACTAATTACATTTTCACTCTAACGGTATAATTTCAGAACAAACATCCAATTTCGTGAATCTGGATATCGCACATGCATTAAAGAGCTGCAACTAAAAACTGATCGATTAAGCGACCCTAGACAAATGACATCAATCAATAACAATGCGAACGTCGCGTCTTTCTTTTTCGGTTATTGTACTGCACTTACCTCATGCTGCATTTTCCGAATTTTAGTGTACGCTTCCCTGGATAGTATCGCTTTTAACTAATAACGTAAATGACTTGATAATTATTGATCTACCCACGCTAATAACTACTAAAACCCAAAACCCACGCCGACCAGTGTTACCAACTGCCGGATTATTGAACTGAAATATTATTGGCGTAATGTTGTCATTTCAGTATAAAGGATTCATATAGAACAAAAAAAAATTAAATCAATTCTCTTAGATATTTCGGTAATGACGTGTTTCAAAGTTTCCCTATATTTTTTGTGTGTTAAGTCAATGTTGATGGGACATTAATTTATAGGCTACCTGAACGAATATTTAGATAATGAAGAATAATTATTGTTATTGAGGATTTTGGTAGTGCGCTTAATTAATTAATATTGATTAATATAATTATTGCGCTTAACTCTTTATTAATATTTAAAAAAAGTAAAAAAATATTAAATATTAACGATATTTATTAAACATTAATTAAAGTAGACGATTGGCGGGGATTACATAAAAAACGGTCAAGCCGTTTCGGAGGAAAGCCCTCTTCCTCTCCCTCCCTCTCTTTCCCTTCTTAAAAGACAATTAAGGACTAGAAGTGAATGTAAACTAAATAAAACTAAATAAAAAATTGTCATACCCATAATTTTTAATTTACAAAATGGCTAATTATTAATTTGGCGTGGTCAAAATGGCTTATTATTAATTAATCGTGTTTGGCCGAAAGTCGTAAATCTAAGTAAGGTAAGGTTTACCGACTGAAAAAATTAAAAATAAGGTGGTGATCCATTTCTTATTATTTGTTTAGTATGCGGGCTTGTTTGCAAGTTATTCTAAGTTTTATTTAAATCCAAAAGTATGAGAATTTATCTATGCAGGCAATGTTTACAGATTTTTTGCTTAGAAATAGTGAATACATTTTGACCTTTATTTTGAATTTTGTAATGTTTGTGGTTAGTTTATACGTCATCGTTTTTCTCGCCAGTGGTCCTGGCTCATAACAAGTCATTCTTTAAATGTTTGTCATAGATAAAACTGTATACATATGTAACATATGTCTTTTGCCCTTGTAAATAAAGACGTAAAAGCGTAATATTTTTAATTTAGTCGCAGAGAACGCAGTCTGTACGACCACGATTTCAATTATCAAGAAGCCCAGGTAAAGATGCTTAATATATTTATGTTGTTACGAAAATCTGTTGTGATTTAAAAAGCCAAGAAACAGAAAATAATATTAATGATTGAAGTACTTGTAATAGCTATTATTACACTCGGTTACATTTTGAGTAATGTTGCGATGATATATTTTTAGGCATCCTCAATCTAATTCTAATTTAAGTGATTATTGTTTTAAATGATCTTTAATCGGTACCGTGTGACCTTCACGGGAGAGGAAGGTCATATCAATGTTTATATAATTTTGTATCTTTTGTTTTGTCACTCGACGTTGGTGTGATCTTGTAGTAGTTTTTCGTTCTTTGTCCTTGTTTACCGTGGTCGTTCGGTCGGTGTTATTCACAATAGGCGGTGCTGTTAGCATGATAACAAGTATTTTTTAATCCTTACTATTTATAGAAATTAGTCTGAGTCTTTCTATTATACAGACTGACATTAGAAGAACAGAGCAGTGTGTGAAGTATAACATTATTATTTTATATTTTCTACATTTGTTGTTGCTTTATAATAATATAATTTTCATAGGCTTATTTACTGTTAAAACAATATATATATTTTTATCACTGCTTTATATTTGCTGTCATTAGTTAATGAGTGTGGAGACAAGGCGGCTACATTATCTATCATAATATGATAGGTTACATATCAGTATTAAAACTGATTTGATTCAAATTTAATTTATTGTTGCACCTTATCATTCATGCATTATTAATTATTGTTTTCATGTAATGTATCAACAGTTTTAAAGCTGATTTTCCTATTGTTTGCTGTGTGCCACATTTATTTTCATATTGATTGGAGGTGGTGTGTATTAAGAGATAAAGTAACAGTGATTCTAAACATCTGCTGGAAAAAATTTAATTAAAGTTTTTACCTTATGGACAAGAGAATAGGATGTGTGATAAGCTCCTTAGCTTATCACACATCCTATTGTCTTTATAGCAGGTATCCTTATACCTGCTATAAACTTCAACCTTTAATTTGTTTTGTGACTTTTGTACTCACTGTTAACTGAGGATAGTTGGTGGTTGGAAATGGAGATGTTCAATGCACATTTAATTAAGTTATCATCGTAAAAACCATAGTTATTTGGGAGTGTAATTACAAAACATTACTGAGACTCATAGTCCTGATTGATCAATTCAAGTTTTACTTTTTAATTAAATTGTCAATACTGTGATTTTAACTATGTAATTTGATTTGAGTAAGGTAATTTAACTGTGTTTATTTGTTCTACACAGATATTCAACATGAGCAAGCTGTGCAGGCAAGTGTCTATTGAGTCACCTGGGCCAACACTGAAGGAATGTGTATTTAGTTTCGATGTACCTGTACCAGATGTCCCTATGTATGGAGCCCGCATTAGAGTGGTGTATGCCGGAGCTTGTTACAGAGCAAGTCGAACACGATCAGCATCTGTTTGTAGTACATCATCAATTTCCTCTATTGGAAGTCTTTCTGGGGAAATGGAGAATTTCAGCATGCATAGTTCCACTCCAGCACATATTGGAATACGTGATGGTGCTTTGTTTCCTGGGTATGAAGTAGCAGGTGTGGTGGATGCCATAGGCAAAGCTGCTGAATGTGTTGATGGAATAACTGAAGGTACAAGAATAGTACTGTATCCTTACGAAGGAGTTCCACATGGATATGCAGATTATATTGTGGTACCAGATTTCAAGTGTCTTGTACCAGTACCTGATAATCTTCCATTGAGTGTTGCCGCAATGCTTCCTACTGGTGCTCTACTTGCTACTAACACAGTTTCTTCTGCCAGTGAATGCCTGAACAAAGTTTTAGAGGGGCCAAATCATAAAGATAAAGCCACACTACTGATTGTGGGTACTGGAGGCCTGGCACTTTGGGCACTTCGCATTGCCACTCACTTTTTAAGTCATGGCCCTCACAAAGATCACATTCATATATCTGTTGCTACATTAAAAGATGAAGGTTTTGTCTTAGCCAAGGAGAGGGAGCAGTAAGTTATTTTACAATTCTTTTCACAAGAATCATGACTGTAATAAATTTGCAAATTCATATGTTCACATGTTAAGTAACATACATGTTTAATTGATCTTGTCCTATTTGTAAGCTCATCAAATGAATATGTATTGTGTTATTTGAGTATATTTTTATTGCTAATGTTGATGCAGCATCAATGTGGTGCAATGGACAGAGGATCTTTATGAGCGGCAACTGATTGAGCGCACAACCGATGCTTGTGGAGGACCCATTGATGTAGTCATTAACTTCGGTACAACCTCGCGTTCTCTTCATCGCTCTCTGCAGTGTTTGGCTCAAGTAAGTTTCGCACTGATCTCACTGAGTGTACACTTTCCATTTCATTTGCATTTTGGAGTTACTATGTAAAAATTGCAGCAGTAAACTATACTTACTTTATAAAAATATCTTCCTATAGGGTGGGGTGGTCCTTGTGACTGAAGATGTTGGTGAGAAGCTGTTGCCCAAATTTGCCAAGAAAGCTGAAGAGATGAATGTGAATATAGTTGTGGTACCGAATGGAACCATCGAGCAATTAAGAGAGCTCGTACAACTGGTTGCATCGGGAGCTGTAAGTTATGTTTGCTAATTTAATGTCTACAATTATCATTAGCTTATAATTATCCAGTAGTAGTATTTGAATTAAAAAGTGGGTAGCAATGATCAGAAATGAAGAGTTGACAATGGAGCTCATTGTAGTGCTATTAGAGAGGCCTATCTCCAGATGATATAGACCAGGCAGTTGCTGATCATGAGGCATAAACCAAAACAAAAACCATTTACTCACATTACTCGCATTTAGTTCATCCTTAATGCTATTAAGAAGTAAACAAACATAAGTAAATTTTAAGAGAAGAAGAGAATGCCTTTACCCAATTTTAAACTATATATTTAGCTATTTACCTGCTGCTTTTGTTATAGATCGAACCACCGCCACATTCAGTGTTCCCTGCAGAAGAAGCACAGGAAGTTGTGCGAAAATTGTGTAATTCAGAGATACAGGGCCGTGCTATATTGAAATTCCACAATATTGATTGAACACAGTCGATTTGTTACAACACATTTTTGACCATGTATGAATAAGCATGATATTTAAATTAACATTTACAAGTAACATGGATATAGGTTTCATACAATGTCTTGGCCTTTAAAAAAAATAAGAGTATGAATCATGTGGCTTTTTTGAATACAAAGTAATTATAAATATTACATACAGACATATTTCTCCCTTGAGTTTAAAATATATTTATGTTGTCATCGAAAGAGGGTCTAAATGTATGTTGTAATCATGTGTCAATTCTGTAATGGATGTTGTTTGCAATATGCTCTACAAAAATAAACTGAATAAGCTTAAGATAAGTGGGTATGATAAGTTTGTAGTAAATAAATGTTATGAACACTACAGTTATCAATAAATAATATCTACCTTAGGACAACATATTTTGTGTGTGCATTAAGCATGGGTGATAGTTACTAAAACAAACGATTTTTTTGACTGTTTATGTATCATATTCTTATAATTTGTTAGTTTCATTTACTGTATTATTAGATTGAAATTACGAATACACCTACCAATGTTGTGGTCCCATCTCTCTCTTTCCCATATTCGTCTCTCTTTAAATGTTCACAGAATAGGGACATGAAATTTCAATATGAATGGATTTCCTTGAGAGTAAAGGTTTTATGTTATGTTTAAGTATGCTCTAAAAAAAGTATCTGGGAAGTTTATTGATTGCTCACAAATTAACATACAACACTTGAATCTTGATTGTCTTGTAAGTTGATTTAAGTTATATAGTGATAGATCTAATTCATAGTTCAAGTGTTCTGTAATTGCATTAATTGTTTTATAATTAAATATGCTATATTTTAAAAACCGACTGTTCATGTCATATACATTTTTATTGTTATACATAAAAGCAAAAGAGTATTAGGTGGTTGCAGATGTATATATTGTTTTTATTCATTTTAAAAACTGTGGCAATTTAGATATTATATTTGTGATAACGCAAATATATATAGAAATCAGTGGATCATGTGTACAGAATGGCAACATTACAGAGCATAATTCATCAGCTGATTATTGGTGGATGTTATGTTCAGTATTGTTACATTGACAGTATTATTAATAGTGATTACGTTTTCATATCATATGTAACATGGTGCAGTACCAATTGCACATATCGACACGATGCTGAAGAATGTTAGTGAAGGAATTGGAAAATATTTTAAAGCTTCTAGTCAAATATGTGTTTTATAATTATTGATGAATGTAATTTTAATAACAAAACTAAGTCACATTGCTCTAATGTAAAGCGCTTATTTCGTTTATATTTTCAATAAATCATTCTTAATGTTATATTGACTGTTTTCTTTGGTATATATTTGTGTGTGTGTGTGTGTGAGTAAGTGCCCGTGCGCGCACGTTCGTGCGTGCGTACGTGCGTGCACGTGTTTGTATGTATTTCTAAGTTAATTCTTCATGGTATGGCCCATTAAACTTGGGTAACGACAATAATTAATGTTTTATCTACTAATAGTCATATATATTTACGTCCATGCTTATTTGTATACTGATAATTCAGTATAGATAATATGTTCAAATATGAAAATATTAGATAAGACTCCATGGAAGAGTGAAAAGGAGAAATATTTATTATCAAGTTTATTTCCATGTCTTACAACAAGACAGTAGCCAACTACTTAAGTTTGTAACGCCTACAATCTGTGTGTGTCTAATTGCTACCTGTATAATACTTTTCTGCTTGTTCTCACGTGGATTTATCCCCTTCTCAATGCTAACCAAATTCCACTACCTTACTTAGAAAGATATTACCTAAAATAGATCTAGTTAGCTGTTTCATTTTTAGAAAATGTTGTTTTATCCCTGTTTTTAGATAACGAAAAACTAAAAGAGAATGCGACACTAAATTTCGGCATTATTTGCAAGGCTATGTAGCAGCTCACAGCGAACAATGACGTCACATCAATTATCCCGCCAATCGTTTTAGAAATGAGAGTATATTTCTGAGAAGAACACACATGCCTCGACACTCGACCCTAGACGCTTTCTCCGATTGCCTATTGTTTGTTTTTACTTTTGTTCTTACAGTTTTTTGTATAACTTTTTGCATAACCTTTTGTACATCCTTCTGTACCTCTACCTCTAGTGGAGGGCGCATCTGATGAAGGCTTCAAGACCCTTAAGGTCAAAGCCAACCGGGTGGTGTTTAGTGGGTAGGCACATAGGTCCCTTTTCATCTGGTAATCGCTAAGTTATCTAAACAAATAGACGAACCTCACTTATGTTGGGTTACTCACTAACCTTGATTAGACGAAGGCCCACCTCGTATTCATAATTGACATTGGAAAGAACCCGTAGAAGCTTGAACAGTATATAAATATAATTTCTAAAAAACAAGATTTACCAAAAAAATACCGAGCAAAGCTCGGTCATCCACTAGTTATTCATTAATTAAGAACGGAAACGTTACTCATTGTAATGAAATGTTTACAAATCACTGTAAATTATTCCACGATCAATGACTTTATAAAAGCGAATAATTAACGTACTTTATTGGTACCTATTAACCATATTTAATTTTGCTATTTACCATTCACATTTGACGAAACGTTGGCTAAATCGTTTCTGCTACACACTACGAAATAGTTACATTCTTTGCCGGCTTCTATTTTCCTCGATTTGTACTAATAACCTGGTATTATTTAAGATAAGAGTGAACTGGCACTTTTAAGCAGATAAACGCAAGTTAAAAAAAACATTAAATACGATTTGTACTCATAACCTGGTATTATTTTAAGATAAGAGTGAACTGGCACTTTTAAGCAGATAAACGCAAGTTAAAAAAACAACATTAAACACGAACTGTACTTGTGGGAGGAACGTAGGTAAATAGATGCGTATCCTATTAAAGTTAAAGTACGTAGGTGCATGCAAATGTAGGTACAAATCTAAGATTCTAGGCTACAATTGCATACAAAGGTACTATAGCAATTTAATTTTATGGGAGTTATGTGACGAAGTGAAGGGAAAACGATATGGTTTTCGACGTCTTACCTACACAAGTTTTAACATTTTTCTAAAATAATAGTAGGTACTTGTAAGGATAGAGATAATAATAGTCTTGTAATAATAGAGATAATAGAAGCATGGAACCGCATAAATGCGTCGGTCAACACAAGTCTTAAACAATAATTTCACGATGTTTCAAATCATTTAATATGCAGTCCTAGTCCTGCAGTCTAATATTGCAGGTAAATTTCAAATCTAAAGATCCATATATATTAATATATACATATTCACGCCATGACCCTTATGGGGTTGGTAGAGCTTGGATTGGGAAATGTTCCTGTTCTTACTAAACTAACCATTAAAATTTACCTCTATACCGACGAAGTATACTTTAGCAAATTGCAGGAAAATAAATTTCTACTTTGTTTTATTGCCTCAAAATGCATTGTTGTGATTAACGGCTCTCAGTTGTTTAAAAAGAAATAGTGATTTTATATTTTTAGGCTTCTCATCTGTTGGCAGTTGCTTCGCTCGCGTTTCTTTGTTCTTTGTGCCCCAAATATCAATGACGGAGCGGATCTCCTCGTTTGTCTCAGCATGGAGTACTATTAACACTGTCGACGACCCAACTCCGCCTTTCTTTATCGTCGCACTGGCGCCACACGATCGGATCGCTACATTGTCTACATGGATATAATTAATTACGTATCCGGGAAAATTATTTTCGTACACGTAAACCTGCCCTTCGTTAATTGACACTGGGTGAATCTCCACTACGGCAGAATCCATGTGTTGCAAATTATGATTCCATTCGCCGACCTCTAAGGGTATTTTCGTTTTGCCGCAAAATATTCCCGCTTCCGCTGACCACGACAACAGCACCAATACTATCAAGTGTTCCATGTTACTGGTCCTTGAATAAATATATCGAAACATAAATACAAACGCAACGACCACCTGCGGCTCATTGTTCACCATACAATGTCGCTTTTTTGATAAACTCTTTTATGCCTATTTGCCTCTTTTATGCCTATTATATTACTACAAGGGAACTATAGATTGACGTTTTATTCCAGTATATACAATATGTTGTTGATGATTAAGGGGATAATGAAATAAAACACTTATAATTTATCAACGGAACATCTATTGTAAAGAAGTCAATAAATGGTTCCTTACAAGTATATCATTACTGTTAAATTTAATACTTAATAATCATAGTCGACCATAAAAAACAAACAATACGAAAAATATTTCCCAATTATAGATGGTTATTTTTCAAAAAGCTCAATATAATTCAAAAACCATGGATGTATAATTTTCCAAGATCTTTGGTGTACTAATCCATTTATTTCATTTACCTGATGCTGAGTAAGGATGGTTAACCCAAAGGATGAGGATAATACGAAAATAATACATTTTTTACACATAATATCACTATAATATCCGTACTATATTAAAACTAAACTATGTCGAGCGACATCGTTCATTAGAAATTAGTACAATTTGGTTACGCGTGCACTTAGTACACTCAAATAGAAATATTATATTGGAGTTCCGTAAGACAAAACACGACATCATATCAAAACAATTTAGAAAAGGTCAAATTATATTTTTAAACTAACATAACTTTATGAGCGTTTAACGCCCGTGTAGAATATGATGATTCAAACTTTTAACAGTCTATAGTAATTTTAATTGAAACATTTAAGTTCGTCAACCAGATGATGTCACATTGCAATTACATATTTTAAAAGGACATTCGGCAACATGTCCGCCTTTCAATTTATCTTTAAAAATTATAGGGATATTTTACTGAATTACAACAAGCACATTGAAATAATGTTGGTCATTGCGAACTTCTATGAATGGAATTACTGAAATTTGTACTAATAATAATTTGTATGTACAATTTGAAAGGACGGAGGTAATGACAGGTCTTACGGAACCTAAAGGCACATACATGGTGTCCGGAAAAATGCTCTAGTAAAATGCCAAACTGATCGCAGATTGCAAAAAAAACATAACTGATTTGAGCATATTAATTACTCTACATGTGAGCGGATTACAATAGATGTTTAGCGACTAACAGTTAGTGGAGGTTTTCTAGACATAGGTTATATATATTATTTTATATCTAGCCAAATTCATAACAAATAGATGTCATTGTAGAAAAAAATCCTCGGGTGGAAAATGAGGTTCAGATCTGAGTCCAGAATTAATACATAAATGAACTTATTGATTATAACAAACATTGGGAGCTCAGATAGTACACGTACATGCGGAGCGCGTTTTAAATAAGATGTTATAACATTTTTGTCTCTATTCTAAATATTTATATGGATACAAAAATATGTCACAAACATTTTTAAAGTTTTTCACAATGGCAATAACCATAGACATGATATTTTAGTACAACCATAACTTAATATTTTATATGCGATTATAATATGTATGGAAGTTTTGTATAAAATCATCTAAGCAGTGTATAACGTGTTATAAAGAGTTGTGTTAAATATTATAATAACGTACAGCTAAAGTTATCAACCGTGTACCAATTAAATCACGTCACTAAAATAAACTAAGGAGTCACCACACAACAACGATAAGTTGCAAAATTAAAGTCTAGTTATAATTTTTATCTTTAAAGTGAGAAGTAAATGTTTTTAAATAAAAATATGTATCAAAATAAACATAGCTGCCATTCAACAACAGTTAAACTGACTTAAAGTTCATTAGGTACTTTTAAATAATGAGCTGAGTTGATTTATGTTCAATGCATGTAATTAAATATATAGGTAAAGAGCTGAAGAGTAATTCAGTCCAATAACAGTTAAACGTAATATCATTGTATTACTCGATGTAGTGTTTACTGTTATTCTATATTATGTAATAAAATTCGTTTTTCGTAAAAGCTCTGCTGTACAAGTATATTTTCAAAGAAGATATGCTGTATTTTTTGAGTGGAAGTATTGAGGTCAATGCAAAGTTTAGTAAAACCTAAGACCCTTTGTAGATATGTACTTGGTACTTAGTCGTCTTTGCATTTATGAATGACGTTGTTGATAAATTCAATGTATAACAGACGAAACATTAACTTTACTGCAGTTCTAAGTCATGAATGATGGTAGCCATTTTGAAAGTGCGTCGTCACTTACTCGTAAAGTTATTAAGTATTACGGGTTTCAAATATTTGTACCAGATAAAGTACAAGAAGAGTACAAGAAAACTGCAAGATGAAATATAAGATAAGGACACGATAGAATATAAGAAAAGCACAAAAAAGTACCAGATAAATTACAAGACTTGTACAATTGGTGAATAAGGACGACGATGCATATGTGAATGATATGAGAAGTTCCAGTTATTATTCAATAAATGACTTACTGATTACAACGTACTGTTTATATGGTCTTAAAGAACAAAGCACTGACCTCAACCAAGGCGGTTCCATATAATCGGGAACGATATCTTTAACCGGACATCGATAGAAATTCGAGATACGCGTCGTACATGCACGTAGCGGGAAAAGACCGCATTAAAGAGGGCGATATGGGAGTATAAACGTGGGAAGAAGAGAATGATATTGGACAATATGGTAATGATCAATGTTAGGAAACGACCGAGATTATATCTAAAGCAATCTGCGTCTTGTTCAGCGAGCGGCATGCACGTGGTCGCCAACACACCGCCTACATGTGTATGGTCGCCGCTGTGTAGCGCGCCTCGCCGCGCCGCCAGCTCCACTGCGACGGCCGGTACTGCAGAAAAAGATCGCGTGCAATAGAAGCACATATAATCAACGTACTTGTCATCAGCCAGTATCAGTCCATTGTTGGACTTGGCCTACTCAAAGAGGTTTATACCGATAATTATAATCATTAGTCTATCTCAGTCCACTGCTGGACATAGGCCTCCCCTAAAGAGCGCTATCGCGCCCTGTCCTCGGCTTGCCCCATCCAACTTCTGCTTGGAGCCTTTCGCAGATTGTCATCCCACCTGGCTGGATGGCCTCCTACACTATGCTTGCCGAGCCGCAATCTCCACTTCAGACCTCTACTTCCTTGAGCTAGTAGACCAGGAGCGCTGTGAGCGTCCAAGTCTCAGCTCCGTATGTCATGACAGGTAGGACGCACTGGTTGAAAACCTTTGTTTTCAGAGACTGCAGTATGGATGACGAGAAGACTCTACGTAGTTTGCCAAATGCTGCACAACTGCATCCTCCTCTTGGCCTCCCTATTCAGATTTGTTTCTACCTAACTGCAACGTCTGCCCCAGGTATGTGTATTCCGTAACAGTATCGAAAAGAGTACCATTTACGACAATAGACCTCGGATGTACGTGTCTATTCGTCATGATTATAACGCGGGTTGAGAATCAGTTTTTCTCTACCTTAATGAGAAGTTGTCCGGAGCGCGTGTGCGGGTTCTTGAAGGCGTACAAGAGCCAGGCGCCGATGCAGCACACGAGCGTGACGGTGAGCAGCGCGGCCACCACGCCGCCGAGCGGCGAGCGCGCCGCCTGCTCGCCCGTCGCCAGCCCCGCGCCGCCCGCCACGTTCAGCTTCGTCTTCTGCACGTCTTCCGTGTTCACTGTTGAAATAATAAGTACACCATGCGTTACTGTTGACTGGCTCCTTGGTGCAAGGGCTACTAGCTGTGCGCTGCAACAGGACTCGATTTATGTGACGAGCTGTGTTGGGGTGTAAAAACAAAACTGTACACAAGAAATATATGCGAACATATTAACCACAACGTTATTAAATTGCAGGTATGTATAAATCATGTTAATTAACCCTTTCATCATTCCACTGTTCGCCTCTTAGAATGAAAAGGGTTAAGGCGATAAGTCTATCACGCTGCCTTTAGGAAACTTTACAGAGAAGTCCAAGGTGGATTTAATAGATGATTGAAGTGAAATAGAAAAATATATTGATGTAACTCACTGGTGGTGACAACGGCGTCGTGGTGCTTGTTGGCGTGCGTGTCGGTGGTGTAGGCGGTGTTGCTCGTGTCCGTGTGCACGTCCACCTTGTTGGGCGCCGGGCACGCCGCCGCCTCCGACACGTGCTCCTTGTCGCACGCTGTCGCACAGCGTGCGCCGCGCACGTACAGTAACACATCACCATGAGACAATTTACTTCACACCAAAATTACAGTTATAACTGTGGCAATTTTAATTTCTCTCCTCGTGACTTCAGTGTGGAGACGCAAACAAGACTATGACAATATTACACAACGCATACATTGTTGTCGTTCATCACCGTGACTTGTCTTCGTGCCATCGTTGTGTACGACTGTTATCTAGTTCTGCAAATTCAGCAACCACTCATATTATAACATAACATCCCGCCTGTATTTCCCCGAAGTGGGCAGTGTACTACACTCCCACTAATCATGAGTTATGCTATACATGCCACGGAACAGACGGTAAGACTAATGCAATATATTCAAACTATACTCAATATACTCATTTATTCATTGTGCATCGTTGTTCAATATTTAATCTAAGTAATAATATTATCTGTGCGTGTGTGTCTGTAATTCTCTGCAATTACGTAAAAGTTATAAATCCGTTTACCTCTCAGGATCCAGTCCTGCTTGTTCCTGTCAGTACCGCTGGAACACTTGTTCAAATTGGGACACCACATACACTGTAAAAATGAACCGATCGGAGGATCGTCTGTCAATTAACTGTACCTATATACGAACTTACAATGATTATCTTATATTATTTTAAACAAAAGAATAGACATATTTGGCACTCTATGCTCTCTGCCTACCCCGCAAGGGACCTGGCGTGAGGATATGTATGTATGTATTTTAAACGAAACTATTCAGAATCGTTTTCGTTATATTAGAAGTGTGAATGAATGTATCTGTGTACTCACGTTAAATCCAGTGTCGTGGTTCGCGCACGAGACGCAGGTGTTGTACTGCAGGCAGGTGGGCAGCGCGGTCAGCTTCAGGATCGTATTGTTCGATATCTCGTAGTTCTTAAACGACACTCTGTGGTACTCGTAGATAGTTTTGCGCCTCACGTCTGAGAAAAATACACGTGTACGCGTGCACGCATTACGCACTCACCACAATATTAAAGCGTACACGCACGCAATCACACGCACATTTTTAAGAATCTAAAAAATGGTGGTAAAATTTTAATGCCACAATATTATTATTCTATAACACTAATTTGTGACAGAATATTATCTTAGCGTCTGATTGTTTGAAATCGCCATCCACCGTCCACTACCTCTAGTATAAACGGCAAACTCAATAAACACTTAAAACTCGCCAACACACTGCAGTGACTTGCAGAATTCGTGCGCATGTAACCCAGTTTGACAACAGCTTCAGGTAGATATATAGTTTTTCTTATAAGTGACTACACTCTTAAACTTACGCAACGCGTCGTCATAATTCAAGTGCTTTCGGAGTTGCTAAGAAATTTTTCTAAGTACATTTGTGAAATTAATTATGCTATTCCTAAATGACGAATTTGAACACCTTATATGCCATATTTAAAACTCGTGAAGACTTACTGAAGTTAACGTTATATTTGAAGTTTTCCGCTTATCAGCTATTCAAACGTATGCAAACTAATGGAGATCGTGTCGTTTAAAAGTAAAGCTGATAGCTTGAGACTTTTATTATATTGGTTCATTAAATTAAACACTACATTTTATGATAACAGTCAATATGCATTACTTTACAAAGATGGCATTTGATTGCTGAGTACTTCCGGACGTGAACACTGTGGTATGCACTAAATAGATCACTTGCTCGCCGACTCCAAAACCCTACTAGACAGTCTACTGCCGTCATATACTTACAGAATAAAATCTTGTCGTTGAGGTAGGCGTCGCTGATGCCCACCTTGACCGGGTGTTCGGTGTCGTTGATGGACTGCACGGGCACGGGGATCTTCTTGTACGCGAATATGATGTCGCCGTTCTTGTGCAGCGTCACCGCGAAAGTGAACGTCTTGTTCTTGTCCTCCTGCAGCGTCACGTCCTCCCACAGCACGGTGAACTTTTCAGCTGATGTCACACACACATGCCATTGTTAATATTTGAATGTTTCACATTGTTCTCATCTTAAATCAATTAACTCGTCTTCGTCTCATGCCCAATCCGTACGCCCGGCGTTGCGGTCGTTGGTGGAACCACAAGGAGACACAAAATTTTTAAGTAGGTAGGAGTAGGTTTAACAAAGTAATAGCTTCAACTGCACAATTATAAAATGTGCAGTCGCGAAATACATTCCTAGTTTTACCAACGCTTGGTACTGTTGCATATAATGTGTATCATACGAAATTTCGAAACTAGCCATTGATCAAAATCATTTCATTTTTTTCATAAAAAATACTATTTTACGAAACAAACATAAGAATGATACGATCTCTTTAGATTAATTAGCCCGTGTAATGGTACGCCACTTACTCCTTAGAACGCTGTGAGTACGCTTCATGAACATCCGCAGCTGGACTCAAGTGTTAATTAACACTCGACAGCTTTTCTAAATACGTATTTTTGTGACTGACCTCTCCGATAACTCAAAGTCAATAGGCTATTCAATAATCCCAAGATGACTTTGTTCATTAATTACGTGTTATAATATACAATAAAATCATTTCCTTAGTTATACCGAATGCAGCTTTTACTTTCATGTCTTTCTTCTATCCTAATGCTAGATACAATTACTATTGCAAAAAACGACGAGCGTCGATAGCGTCATAGCGGGCACCGGTATCGCGTTGCTAGACACAAGCAACAAGCAACAGATAACAACCTATTATCTATTGTCTCCACATTGGCACTGACAACGTCAATTAACACAGAACAAAGTCGACAGCAAATTTTAACTACGGTTCCACTCTTGACACTGATATTTTCTAGTAGTAAGGTACTGGCGTTAAAACTTTTATAACATTATCCATATAAAATATGCATAATAGTCCACTATTTTCTCCCTATGTGGACCGGTGGAACATTGGTGACAGACAAATAGAGTAACTAAAAAGTTATTTTAAATTTAGCCACATCTCTCTCTAAAACCCCTATTTATTGTTGTTTTTTAACTTTATTCGATAATCATACATGAATCTAGTATAGTACAATTATAATTACGAGGCTCAGCCTTTAAGTGGGTTGCTACTACTAACATTTGCATATTAAGAAGCAACATTGGGGTCGCACGATACATACCAACACGAATTAAGTAAATAACCTAACATCACGCCTGTAAATCCCGAAGAGGTAGGCTGAGGAGTGTAATACACTCCCACGTTTCATCAGCTACGTTTACGTCCCACTGATGAATAAGTGTAAAATAATTAGGTAGATCGATCTAGTAATATTCTGTAGATGCTGCAGTTTACAAAGGACTGACGGGCTGCGTGTAAAGTAGCCGGCACTCGCGAAACTAGCACGGATGCTGCTCGTTGCACCCGAGGTTTGTTTGTGTCTGAATTGCTAAATAATAGCAATCTGACCGTCGCTGACCGACATTCGTCGTACCGGCTCTTAGCGAAAATAAAGCGTAAATTGAGATGATGGCCTGATGTGGGCACTGACCGGCCTTGTGGTGGTGTTCAATAGGTATCAATGAACTGCACCGCGTCTTTACATTGTTACATAACCACACTGAAGTGATGTTTGCGTTCGAACCACCTCTGACATACGTCTCAATTGCTACACGGCTCGCATCCATCAATTACGCGAATGATACGCGAACGCACTCAGTACATATGATTGATGCGTCAGTGAAAAAGACAATGCGTCTCCATTATGATTACAAGACACTCATATGGCTCGTTAATTATGACGCAACGATTGTCAAAAACGTCGTTAAGCGTGGAGTTGTGTATCACGCATATAAATAGTTTGTAAATGTACAAACTAAGCGATTTAAAACAAGGTATAGATTACGTTATAAAACCTTTTAGAACACTATAGGTCTGTATACATTAAACATTATATTGATGAGAATTTTTTATGTCTACGTTCGCATAAGAGCATGGGAGAGTTATGCAGCTTTTATCGTGGTGTTCTTTTTCATAGAGTGGAAACAATGAAAGGATATCTAATTGCGACAGGTGAGTAATGTGGGAGCGCAAATAGCTCCCACACAATACCTACGTACTCTCCATTTACCGTACGTAGGATGATATCGAAGGAAATCCTACACTTGTAGCTTCCTTTCGTGGGAGCGACGGATAGCGTACGTTACATATACACAGATAGACATATATCTTCAAAGCAGGATTCTTATGGGGTAGACGGGAAGTACCGGGTGCCAAATGTCTACATCCTTACAGACCTACCGCGCGTTGTCCACACACTCTCTTCTCTGCTACGCGCCGAACAATTAGAACCTGATGTAAAGCACAATATAAAGAGGGCATGGTCGCATACCGTCCTCGTAGAACTTGACGACGCTGTCGTTGGTGATGGTGGTGTCGAAGTTGCCCATGAGCGGCGCGATGTACTGCGTGGCCGCGAGCCAGTTGTGCACGTGGTCGCCCGTGTAGATGAACCCGCCGGTCGCCACCGTGATGTTGCGCACGTTGTGCCCGTAGAACGGGAAGTCAAACTTCAGCTCGATGATCTGACAAAACGTATTGAACGCATGCAAATTTCACCTCATCACCTCGCAATTTCAATACAAGTTGATAGATAGCAGTGTAAAATTAAAAACATTAAAAAGTCTGGCGGTATGACGCTTATCGATACGCCAACCGGTTCCGAGGTGCTGGATGGACGAAAACTGGTTTTTGTATCTAACGTCATAACGATTGTCAACATCTGATTATAATCGGATGATGATTATTTTTAGATCGCCAATGTAATATTTTCAAGAGACAAGAGAACTGGGGAGTGAAGTCGTCTTTTTTGCACTATTAAAATTAAAAATATTTAAAAAACATAATATTAAACATCTTTAGTATTCGTTTTTAATCAACAACGTAACAACCTTATATCGTTATCGACAACCTTTTGCCACCTAATATACAAATTTCACCGCTCGATCGATAAATTTAATTTCGTTTGAGAGAAAAATATATGTATGTGGGTGGCATTTTGGATGCAGTCCAAATGTTAAAATTTTATCGTCAAAAAATATTACAGTGATCGCAATAAATTGAAATTCCCTTGTGCAATATCCACTGAGTACGGTAGGTGTATATACTGTCACCTACCCGAACTGAACTCATTATGTTTTACCGATACTCATCTTAGGAGGAAAGATGTTTCGTCAATAACATTCCTTAATAAAAAAGCACCTCTTAGGTGCCTATGTAAAACCGGCTAAGTTTGTGTATTTCGTGGCGATACATTTTGATATATATCTACAGTTTTTACTACTGGATCATAAAGGATTCGTAATATATTAAGCGTCTTTATCAAACGTAACCAAATTTAATTTAAATTTTAATTAAACTTCATAAAAAACGGTGAAAACCGTAGGTATTTGCAATAAAAATAATCGCCGAAAATCATCACAGCTAACCAAACCGTAAGATTCTCGCAGCGTGATACCGTAACTAATGCATCAACATCCAATATACGAGTACAATCACTATCACGACTAATTTTCGGAGGGGGCCTTTGTGCCGCCTAAAACATATCATCAATTGGCTGAAACGCAGGATCACTCCCTGCCTGCGTGTTCATTATGGCTCTCTTAATTAATAATCTTATTATCAAGTGACGTCTTTGGTTTGCCAGTTGATAATAAAGGAATCCACAATATTAATTTAATGTACTGCCGACGAAATAAAAACAGTGCGTCAAAAATCTTCCATCACATAACGTGATCCTGCCACAATATGTATGAACGCTCGAGTCTGCTTTAATTAGAATCATCAAAGTGTTGATATAATATTATAACTAAGACGCATATTAGTATGATAGAAATGTTAGCCCAGAATCGAGTAATTTATTTGTTATATAGTAAGTACCGTTGTGTTATGACTTAAACAGTAAATTTAGATTAAACCTACGAGTAGCACTTACTGATACACGTTACATGTAAATATGTTTAATTTAAGAAGTAATTCATTTATCCATAACAACATGACACTGTTCACTGAGTAAAAAACTAACGTTTATTTGGCCAATTTACTGGAACAACAATAACAATGCATGTATTACGATATCGGTGTTGAAATTCAATCCGATGCTTGCGCTTAACACAAGTACTCCAAGCATTCTTAATACGTAACATCAAGCCTGTAATCCCTGAAGAGGTAGGCAGAGGAATGTAGTACACTTCCGCATTCCACCAGTTACATTTACGTCCTACAATAAAATACGTGGTGACCTCTTGGCATACCCTGGGCACAAATCCAGACCCCAACCAAACCATTACTACAGATTTCAAGTACAAAATCTGAGGTAAAAAAAATCTAATTGTATCCAATCCGGGAATCGGGCCCAGAACTTGTGACCAGCGGACGCGGTTGCAGCCACTCTGCCAACGAGCCGGCTCAGTCTTAATACGCTCACGTGTATTTCTCTACAATGTGATAAGCTCTGTGACGCAGGTGGTAAACAGTCATTTGTTTTTGATAATAGTTCATTCACTAAAGTACAGTTTATTAGTTAGCGCAATGTGTTGTAAAGTAAACTACTACTCACGGTGGCTCGTCGATGCGAATCACTCAGCACATCGTGTATGACCCACTCCGGCTGGGTTATGTTCGCCCAGTACTCATTAAAATACGTCTCATTACCGATGAACGTGCTGTTGTAGAAATTGTGGTTGTCCTGTGAAAAAACGTCGTATTTAATACAGTGTTCGAACGGTTCGTATTAAACACGATTAAAAATGTTCTTAAGGCGGGTGAAGTCAGGCAACGCGCACTTGGTCAGCGTGGGGCACTATGACCTTAACCCTCTCATTTTTAAAGGAGACAGTGGAACGATAAAAGGGTCGGAAACAAATATTATGCCAAAGCCATCATAACCGTAAATTACTCGTGTATAATAAATATTGTACATACCTATGTTATGTCAGTGAAGAGCGGTAAACAAATATACTTACGTAAGTCAAACTGGTCAGGTTTTGTTCCGCCTTAATTGTTTCAGGCGTTTCCCTGAACACGTCGCTTGGATCTGTAACAATGCACAATGCGATTATATTATCGGGCGTATCATCGAAAGCCCGCGACTATTATCGCGTCGAGTGCGTGCAGGAAAAAAAAATACACCGTTTTACATTTAAACAGCGTGTTGATTAACTGGTTAACCTTGTGCGGCAATGACGGATTAGCACCCTCAGAGGTCCTCAGTATATTGTTATTAAGTGATATACATAAATATGCGTTCGCGGGCTCGGTGCTAAAATTCACTTTTTTTATCGGTGCTTCGCCGCGAATGCGCGTTTGCCGCCCCGGTAACGAAATCTTGACAATCAACTTTATACTGTTCCTTACAACTTCTGTGTACCTACTGATTCAATGTGTCTTTGCATTGCCGATGACGGGACTGCGAGTGCTAGTGTCACTAATAATACGGTCGTATTAAAAAAATACATTTCTTTTTATGTCTAATTATAGTGCGTGTATCTATCGGCGTCAGAACACAAAGGAATTCTAAAGGTGTTTTTATATAGAGTGTGTTCAAATCCTAATTTCAATTTTTTAACAATCTCACGTCTGCTGGGAACTCTGTTGTTAATACAATAGTATTCAGTGCAGTAGTATTATAACGATGAGGTATCAATCAGCTTCATTCTGTTGGAAAAACATGATCGAATCCATGTCCCTTAGAGTCTTCATCAATATGTGAACTTGTCCGTTACAAAAACGTTTCGGAATTTACTTTGTAGTTTCAGAATAAGCTTTAGTGTCGTATGGGCTTACAGGTAATCCTTAGAACTCAGAGGCACTCTGCGCTACATAAATGGATACAATCAATTATTCACAAATACTCTAGGAATGCTTGCGCGTGAATTACTGAGAATTATTTGTGATGTGAACTAAACGCGTTGCTACAAATTTATGTAGATATTAGCATCTGTGAAACAAAATTGGTAGAATAAGAATGAAAAGCGTCAGTCGTTTTCAGAAACTTGTTACGCATCGGAACCACGCCAGGTCCCTTACGGAATAGGCAGAGAGCACCGCGGATCAAATATCAAAGTCAAACATCTACATCAATCACTTCCTTCTTACAGGCACGCCAATTACGTTAGATTGATATAATTAACTGATTATCGCTATAAAAATGTTAATAAAATAATAAATTATAACAATAATAATAACATATACACCTGACAGAATTCACAAAGATATTTCTAGTTCAATAAGAAAGGATTTTTCAAAATTCAACACTCAAGGGGGCGGTAAAATGGATGGCCGTCATTTTTGAAGCTAGAATCATGAAATTTTTTTTATTAGGTTATCGATTAGAAATAAATATGTATTCTAGCGATTCTATTACGAGCGATTCTATTCATTAATGCGTGATGCACGCAGTAACTAAACTTTAAACTTTGACTGAAAATATTGCTGAAGTACTGTAAATTATATCAATCTGTAAACTCTTTTCAATTAAACGCAGGGGAATCGCGGGAACAACTAGTATGTAATAATAATACATGTCTTGGTGCAGCTCCACACACGGCCACTTGCTCCCAAAGCAGGTAACACTTCTATTATCGTTGCCGGACGGCTGACAAAGTACATAATAATATAAATATGCACTTTATGTGCGTTCCGCGGATCAGCAGTTACGTTCACTAACCACGGAAACAGTTGAACTGATCTGTAGTTTTGGAAGTATTTCTTACAAAATAACAAACCAATACAGACCAGATGTCTCCGATTTGAACCAAGTATGTACGCGTCTAGACCTGCCTCTTCCAACTCTACCATTAACACAAAACATTCACATGAGTTGAAAGAATGAATAAATGACAATACATTAAACATAACAGATTCATAAAGCGAGTGTAAATGCAAGTGATAATAACGAGTGGGTTTGTATACTCACTATCAACATCAGGCTGTATAGGGTCGCTGACTTTGGACGCGGTTTCGCCGAGCACGATGCGCCGCTGGCCCGTGCCGTTGTAGCCGAACAGCGGTGTCTGCGTCACCACTGCCGGTGCGGGAGAGGCTAAAATTATACTCCGATTAGTGCCTATTATACAAACATAGCAGAAATAAACATATATAATCAACAAACGGTGAAGAGCACATTTTAAAAAAGTGCAATTACTGGTATACTATAGTTTAATGGATGAACCATTGCCCTTAGTACGGAACGAAGACAAGACAAAAATGTTTATATTAAATAAATATGTAGTTAACAGTATATTCGCTTACAGAGCTTACGTTGCTGTTTTGGCTTGTGTAATTGTACAATAGCGTTTGTTAATGTAATTGCAGTGCTGTGAAATATTAGGGTGCGCGAGCGCAACTAATATAAACGGCATCAAATTGAGATCGACATCACAGATTGAACAACGCTCCATAGATCTACCGATGACAAAGGGAGACGGGGACGGAGCTACAGTATACATGTATTAGTACATTGTACTATAACGTTACAGCAAGCTACTGCTGACGGTAACTATGGTATATGTATAATATATTTGCGGTCGTTATATGCGCAATAATGTTTTGGTATATCACGGGATATGTCATACTATATCAGTTCAAGTATGTTGAAGACGTAAGATATATGTGATAGCTGAGTGGTGGTCAATTGAGCGATGCTATATAAATATATTGTAATATAAGTTAATACGCCTTGTAATATGTATTGTAGGTGCGTCCTTGACGACCTGTTTATTTTTAGATGTGCAAAAACGCTAACGCAAGCCATCGACTGACTGATTGGTCCACAAGTAGTATGCCCCAGTAGTTTGTACAGTATTTTATGGCTTTGAAAAAACATAATATAACGCCTTTATTTTCCTGAAAGGACAGACAGAAGGGTAGGTCGGGGTGGCAGCAGTCCAACTTTTCAACAGTTGTGTTATACGTACCATGGAATTTGGAAGGGGAGGGGGAGGGGTGAGAATATTATCATTTACCGAACACGAATTTAGACTCCGGGCTACTACTAAGAATTTCAAGTTTGAAAAACACAACAACACTGCCCGACCCAGGAATCAAACCTGGGACTTTATAATAAGCAGTCACGCTCGCAACCGCTATACCAATCAAACCAGGCAGTTTTGAAATATACGAATGAATAAATACGTGGATAGAATACATAAATTATAAAGTAGATACTTTAATTCACACACATTTAAGATGGAAAAAGAATAAAATTCGCCTTTCACTGAGGTATTTGTGGCATTTAGTAACGCATAGTATTGTAAAGATATTATGATATCATTCGGGTTAGTTTGTACAAGTGGGTCGGTGGAGTTATAAACATAGAGTCGCAGTAGTTTTGTACAAGATTCGCGTTTCAAGCAATCGTCTTCATATTTCTACACATATACTTCACTCAGCTATAAGGCTTGTATATACATTTCTATATAGATAATTATACACTCACGTTTTCGTAAACAAATGATCGTGGTCATCTATAAGCTATTGTCCTGGGTGGGATTAGAACGCGCACCAGGCTCATCAGTTAGGCATGGTAACCATTGAATTAATAATTAATTGAATTGATTAATTCATTTATAGTATTCACTTCCCGTATGAAGGCCGAAATAACGTAAGATACTAAAGTAACAGAGACGTTGTACTTTAAGACGTTATACCTTACGTATGTAATCTCTTTTTTAAATTAATATTAAACACAGACTTCTATGAAAGCCTATCAACATTATTCACAAAATATTCATATTACTTCTTGCCTATGAGCACGCTTATAAATCTACTCACAAGCTACAAGTTGATGTGAGTCTCAGATGCAGAAAACTTTGTTCGGCCACGGGCCAGTCAGTACTTTAGATAAGTAGGTATTGATACATGTTGATTTTGATACTTATTGCGCACAGCTCAAATATTTTACATTAGCACGTAGTGATATGAAACACGATATTATGAAAACCACAGTAGTACATTTTTATAATAGGCAATCTTTTAAGCGTTCACACAATAGGTATATTCGACACGTTCATATGTAAGATCTGTTTACAGGCTCTATAATTATCACAATGTTTCCAGCCTTAATGATTCCCTCTCAATATCCGCCAAGCAAACACAATTTATCTTTCGTGAACTGAGACAGAATTATCTTATAGAATATACTGAGCTCCGGCAAATAATAATTAGTGATGAGTCCTAAGTAATTGGACAGCGAAACAATTGAGAATCACCCGTCGCCAGCCCCGATACACACATACACATGTGTGTATCGGGGCGTAATATATGTACATTAGCTACACGGAAATATGCGATGGACACCAGGTCCCACGACAAGCATGTTGTTGTCAAATAGAATTGCCATTGTCGCACATGAAAAATACACTTGTGTGTAGGTTCAAAACAACTGGTAAGTGACTTTATGTATTGTATAAAACACAATTTAAAAGAATTACCTTTCAAATGCAACCCAGTATCAATAGTTTTAAATGTCTTAAAATCGAGTTAACAGTACAAATTACCATTACAGTAATAAAAAAAATTATATAAGTGTAAACAAACGTTTTGTTCACGGCGTACAAACCGTAAAACAGTATTGCGTATTTGATAGGCGTCAAAAAATAAATTACAAATTGTTATGCAATGTTGACGACGTACTTGTGATTTGCAAATTACTCTAGCATGACGGGCGCAAGGGAGATGTTTATATGCTTAATTGACTTTTGAGTTGTAATGAAGTGCTTTCCACATAAAAAAAACTATACCACTGTTTCCACAACGTGCCTCCATTCATATACATCAATGACGCTTTATGCTTACAGTTTTATCCGGTCTGTGTGTCTCGAGAACGTTAGTATACATATGTGTAGAGCAAAATACACATTAATTAATACAAGGCCACTACTAACTGTCTCATTAATTGAATATCGAAATAAGCCCGCTAAAGGTACTTATTAATAAATGTAAGGAAAATGTCTTTTTCTTATACCTACATGCATTGAGATGTCCTTGAGGTATTTCTTAGCTACGTAGGTGCGCGTCTAGTTAAGGCGTCACGATTGCGACCGACTCAGTGTAAACTGGGTGTTACGTCGTTTGTATCTAATCGTTCAATGCCACTGTAATATGTAGTGGAGTGTTTATTCTACTTATATTTAAACATTGATTGCAGTATCACACAAAACCAGTCATATCACAGAATCATGAAGGTTATCGCCGCTAACGTTACTAAGGGTCAACAGTAATAACGCCTAAGATACTACTTTTACTAACCTCACAAACACACACTCAAGAATTTCGCTAAAGAATCTAAACATTTGTAGCTAAAAATCTTATATTATTTACATGTGCTGGATTCTACTTGAATTATGAAACGAATCTATTTCAATAAAAGTTATTCAAAATAATTAGTAGATTAATTCTATTGTACACCAAACAGGATCGTGTGTCGCAAACAAAGATGTGTACGATGCACGCTCCTTGTTTGCTACCTGTACACAATGTTACTGCAGACGTAGCGAAGTGACTTATAAACAAGCAAACACAGGCAAATACATTAGTTCAAATTCAAACGTTAGCCACCGTCACATTCACAAGAGTTTTCCATATAAATTGATATACCTATACATATATATTTTCACGCCGGGTCGCTTATAGGTAGACAGAGACCACCGACTGCAAAAAAACCTCTGTTCCGGCAGACTCGCTATGCTCTTCTACTACATTCTGACTCTCTTCACATGTGCACGCCGGTTTTGGAGACTTCAGACTTAAGTCATATTATAGAGTCATAATTGGAACTATTTGATCGATATTGGTGAGCCTTGGTTTCCTCCTTTGTCATTAATACTGAGTGTATGTCCAGTCTAGTATTAGCAGTATCTACTATTTTATACATTTATATGTATAAAATAGAATGGCTATTATTAGCCCATCTAGATCCTTTCGTATGGGTGAAATCGTATTTAATTTATTGGATTTTAGCGAATTGTGTATACTACAAAAACAGGCCAATAGTAAATAATATAACAGAATATTATGTAACATAACGTTAAATGTATATTTTGTAGTTAGAGCGAGCAAGCGCCTTTATACCGGCTAAAATAAACAATTTTCGAGCAAACATTATTCATGCAGTGTTCAAAGTAAGATTAATTAAGGGGCTGCATGATACGACTTAATGAATATGTACCAGAAGAATTAGGTCGGGCTTTTTATGAGACAGGGTCTTCGAGCACCTTACGTTAGAATGTATAATCGATTGAAATTATACCATCTCTAAAATAATACGCGTAAACATGAATGTTTTAAAAAAGCTTAAACGGTATCAAAGCGTTGTAATTATATTATCAAGTGGTACTTTTTCCTTTTTTTATACATTGATACATTGCTAACGTCCCGACCCCGGTTTGCTAGGGTACAATTTACTGAAATAGGGAACGAAAAGAGTGCTTAGTAAGATAATATTAAGTATGTTTATTTCATAACACAAGAACAAAGTGTCTTCCCCTTAATAGAGACAATAAGAAATATGTTACTGGACATATTCTTAGTTCTATTTAGCAATTTAAGTTAAAAATTTAATTACTCGTTAGCCTTGTAGGCTAGATCGTAATTTTTGAAAAGATTAAAAAAAGTCATAACTTATATTATTTTGTTACGTACATTTATGTCGTAAATGAAAAGTATGATTAATATCAAAATTGCTTCGAGTCGTGAAACATGGATCAAAATTTCGTTACGCAATCTAGGTCCTTGTCATGTTCGTTGTTACCGCCATTTATTATAAAATGTCTTTATACACAATCTTTTTATTCATTTGAATAAGGGGTATAAATGGATGGGTGAAAATAGCTTCGCTAATAAACTGCTGTGGATTTTTTTACTATAGCGTACCTTAGGACATGACCC
>DWTO01000009.1:0-38390 GCA_018244755.1 Jemadia pseudognetus
TCTAATTGTCGACCATCACTGACCGACGAGGCCTGAACGGAAAGATGCATTTTTTTTCCTGGCAGTCAACGTGTTAACGAACGTTAAATTACATAAGCGTAAATTATCAATATAATATTACGCACTCCGTAGATCTAAATACGGTAGGTACAATTCGAAAAAGGGCAGAAATAAATAATATCCAGTTCTCTTTTTGATTTGAATGATATTTGTTAGAGCAGAAAATTCTTTACCTTCGTCAAAATACGTGCGTGTGTCACGTCGGTCTAATTGTTATGTTCACAATTACAAATACGTGGCTTTAAAGTACAAAACAAAAGCGTGCTGACAATGAATATAAACAACGGGGTATAGACATGCCTGGTAGTGGCCACATTATGCTTCTACAGTTTTAATCATTAACCTTCTTAATGTTACATGTCCTTTATATACAATTTTAAACAATGCTTAGTACCTACTACGTTTGCAGTATTTTGAAAAGTTAGCCCACCTAGTGTTTATATTGAAGTGGAAAATAAGACTTTTAAATAACATCTTTACATACCTTGTCGGTTATATAGTAAAGACCAGATATTAGTGACAAAATCCATTCATTAAATGGACTGAGTAATAGAACGGACTTAATAATTCACATTCGCACGTATTACGAATATTACGTATGTATCCATAAGCGGTAAAGATAAGCTCGTAAGCTTGTTGGGTACATCTCAAAATGTTACGAACGCTAGACTAAACTCCGATTGGCGAGGCTTCCATCTACACCAACTAGCTGTGTTTGCTGAGAGATTGAATATAATCGTCTCGACAGCAAAGCCGACCATTTGCGAATGTTAATTTATTTGCTCACCTCATCTATTATGTTGAATTAAATATAAAATAAATATCTTTTCAAGCTTCTCGATTTCATTACGAATGCCTACATCATATTTCGGTTGGTCGCACTAACTTAAAAGCGGAATAAGTTAAAAGCGAAATAACATGAAAGCGCAGACTCAAATAGGATTAAAAGGGTACAAATACAAAATGGGAAGCCGAAATCTTGTAAGTTATGTAACAAACAGGATTTATCTAGATACGTAATTATATCGATGGCTCTTTTTTTTGTATGTTTCAAGAATTTTTCGATCCGATTTCTTTTTCTTCTTTTATGACATAACACCTTGAATAGAGCTAATTTGAAGATCTCAAAATGTTTATTTTCATCAGACTTTGGAAATTTTTACTTTTTATGTTACAACTTGACTTTTCGTTTGTTAGCGTGATTTATCACGTCGTTACTATTAAGACATAAATATTTTAAGCCAGTTGTTAGTCTTTAAATGTACTTATAACAGCATTTATGCCACAAGAAAAAGGGTGTTTTCGCGGATTTTTTCCAACTGTAATCATGGTTCCGAAAGCAGTTATTTACTCTATATTACATAATATAACTAAAGGGATACAAATGAACACACAATGTAAAGATAATCAAATACTCCAAATTTAATCAATATTACTTGCCTAATTATCTCTTATATTTCATTTGATTATAAGTGTATTATACAATAGCTTTATTTATATCGCATTCCCGTTTACGAGTGGCTGAATGTCGGTCCAATTAAGTTCTATCATGTGGACAGATTATTGACAGGAAAATGTCGGATGAATGAACATTCGCTAAAGGGCGGAAACAGGATATGAGAACCCGTGCTCTTTATCCGGCCTGTACAGTTAATATAATATAATGAGAAGTCTCTGAAACCGGCGTGCGTGTATGAAGAGAGTGATGAATGTGGAAGAGGCACGACAGGTGTGCAACAATAGAGATATTTGTCACTCTGTGCTCTCTGCCTAACCCGCGAGGGACCTGTCGTGAGGATTTGTATGTATGTTGTACGGTTAATATAGATTAGATAATTTAAGTGATATCGTAAATGACTTCATATGATTATTTATACATTTTAGGAAACATTTCACAAACAATTTTTAAGTCGATTTCAGTCAGCTTAAACTGCAACTTATGGTCATATATTTAGCTCTTCCCAAACACTTGAAATACTCTACCATTTTCTTATCAAATCTTATTAAAGAACCATGACAAATGACTTTAGTGTAACAAACCTTCTGTGTTCTGTGTAATAATGACAAAATAAGAGGGTTTTAATGTATTTTTAGCAATTAATACTTCATTTCTAGGGATTGCTGCCACGAGCTGTTGGGACACATGCCTCTCCTTGCAAATCCCAGCTTCGCGCAATTCTCGCAAGAAATTGGTCTTGCTTCCCTGGGAGCTTCCGATGAAGACATCGACAAGCTAGCAACGGTAAGGTCCATATGTATTACATTAGACTTGCAATTATACCTAATAATATTCTTTTGATTTAAAACATATTATGTTTCTCTATACCCCATTAGATGATTAATGATATTATGCGAGGACAAAAACTCCGGCATATCTTATATCATAGTAACCTCATCCATTGTACTCGTAGTTTGCTTATAAATAACCTGTTATGATTAAAATAATTAAAATAATGTGGATTAATGAAATGTAATGAGATAAAAATAAAAATATATGACCGGCGTAAGACAAGATCTGGACCGGTAGTGAAGGACGCAACTCTTATTGTTAAATTAGATTATAATTTGGTGTCTTCATACGAAGACATTGACATCTTGGCACCGGTAATTCTGTTTTGTTGTACTTTCTTATCTAAACACACACATGGAAAGGCGCCAAATATTTTAAAGAACACAGCAACGTCTCCTTTCAACGATTTCCCCGATGAAACGGGTGTTCAAAAATGTTTATTTAAATATTGCAATACATTTGGTTATACTGAAATATTACGAGATTGATTCAATTTTATTTGCAATCGGCAAGAAACTGTGTAAACAAACAGAATACTGAACAATGTTTATGACGATCTAAAATAACATATCTGCTAAAACGTGTGGCAAGTATTATAGAAGGTACAGAGGAGTTCATTTAGCTCGAAGATTTTGCTGTTAGAACGAATTAAATTTGAACATTCCAAAACTATTTCATATTTTAAAGACTGATTTCATTGTTATTGGTAGATTGGTAGGTACTTATCAATTGTATTTAGCTACCGACTCACCTTTAAAGGCGTTTGCTAATATTCCTTTTTTGAAGTGTTTTTTAAAATACCATCATTATCACTATCGGCATCATCAGCCTGTTGCTGTCCACTGCTGGACATAGGCCGGCCTTGAGGGATTATGCCCACAATCCCCACGCTGGGCACGCGGGTTGGGGATTGCAGAGCACAGCTTCTCCCACCGCCGTATGCCGCTGCCCATAGGTGGCCAGATCATCTAGCTATGCCTAGGCAGGCAATTCCATATCGCGATCTGTTAACGCCGGGTTTAATCGCCTCTTACGACTCCTTGTGTTGCGGTACAGGATCGGGGAATATTTCCTTACTTCTAGCCGACACGGAAGCATACAATTACATTACAATATAATATACAATTCATAAAAAAGAAATGAAGGTTGATTTATCAATTATTATGTTGACGAGAGCAGGCAATATCAAAAAGATAAAATCGTTCCAATAAATTGACAATTTCATCCTAGTTTCAAGTAGGTATAAGAAAAAGTAAGTAAATCTTAAATGAAAGAGTAATACATCTGTATTTTAAACTCGAGACTATGTACATTTATTAGTATGGTGTTAGAACGCGAATACATTTTCAATTCAATTGTGTGCATGAACAATAATAATGAAACATAATTTGCAACACAGTGTAAAGTTTCACCTAACTGCAATTCAAACAATAAACTCGAACTCTCTGCGGTATTCGCAACACAACACGATACAATTAACCCAAAGGGAAACTGTTGTTCCTAGTGACAAGTCGTATTAGCCAACCCAGTTACTGTACTGCCTCGGTATACGCGGATTCGCTAACTCGATTTTATGATAAGTTACTTGCGAATTTACCACTCACAACAGTCGGGAATGGTGCACGGCGTTTTGTTTTTGTTCTTCACACTTCTCCTTACAATACAGTAGAATATTTGCAGTAAATGGAATCAAATGTAGCTTGAATACATTATTTTATACGATCTAAATATAATCTACTGTCCAGTTGATTGAGTTGCAGTTGCAGACGCGTCTGCTGATCAAGAGATCTTGGGTTTAATTCCCGGATGGGCACTATTGGATATTTCTAACTTAGCTTTTCTATTTAAAGTTTCTAATACTGGCTCAGAGTCGGTATATCGATATAAGCTATAGGCTTACCACCTATTCCATGGTGTGATGTAAACGCAACTTGGAAAACGGAGGAGTGTACCTACTTCACTCCTCTGCCTACCTCTTTGGGTATTACAATCAGGACGTTATATTTAAATGTCAAGATAACAATATTTGTTGCTTTTTAACTCTTCGATAACTTAATGTGGTAACAGTCCAATCTACAACAACACTCCGCAGAGACACTTCAGTGGTTTTACGAAATAGAATGCCAAAGTGTTGTTAGGAATAAAATAGACATCAATTTGGACTAGGGTAACAGTTAAGTTACATAATAAGAGAGTTAATAAGATTGTTAATGTCCGACCGTCAAAAATAAATTTCGTTTCACGACGTTAAATACGGATTTGTAAGTACGAGTGAACACGTCTTTCTGAAATTTTTAATCCGTCCGCCATGAAGCTTTTAACAAAGCTTATAGGGGCTGCTACTGTGAAACTCAAAAAACCAGCCATGAATATTTAACACAAAGCTCTGGGGAACGTAAACACTTGTGAAAATATTCCATTAGCGGTCAGCCATTCTAGATCTGTTCAGCCAATGTTGTTTTAGTCAAAGGACGATGTTAATCTGCTCTCGTGTCAGGGTTGCGAGAGCTTGACAAAAATGTATACACTTCGAACATTCAACATATTTTAATTATTATTAAGTTACTTATACGAATTAGATGTTAGTTTCGCTGTGAGTTTAAATTGCCTTTCGGAATGTCGACTTGAAATTTATTGTACGTTCAAATCTTTTCGCATTTGTGGTGGATTCTTCTGAGTTGTTACGCAAATAGTGGTCTGGGTGTGATCTTCAGTTCAATCAAGGCCGTTTGATTTGAAATTCAAACTTTTCACATTTCCTTATTCAAGGAAACCGCGCGGAAATATCACATAAACTGAAAGGGCTAGATACCAGAAAGAATGGTGCGTAAATGGAACGGTGGATCGTTAATTTTAGCGCATTACATGCAATTGTAATTAAAATTGTGTCTACCTTTACTGTTGTCTATGGATAGGTGATGTCAGTCATAGTTAAGTATTAACAAAGCCTTAAAAATAATCGTACCCATTTTATATCTGTTAGTAGTAACGTTAATTTAAAACAAGTATGATGCCACGCAACTTTTCTTTTTGTATTTCTATATCGTGTTACCTAAGGATGTTCAATATTAAAGACGCATATATTTTTGTAAAGTTAAGAAGGTTTTCATGTCATGAATATAAAATTCGAATCGATTCGATTATAATTCATTTGACTATCATTGAATAGACGTGAACAGCTACACGGATTTTTTTTTCAATTTGTTACATTAACCAAAATATATTACGTACGCATTTACTATTTTCTGTTAACTCCTTTATTGAATAGTTACTGGAAAATCTACTTGCTGTTCTAAAATAAGCATTCATCATGAGTAGCTTTAACATTGATTGATGTTTGCAGTAAATATCGCTTGAGAATGTTGGTATGCCTTTAAATAAAGATAATATTTTGCGCTGATTGAAATGAATACGCAGGCCAAGGGTTCTTTGCTGAGAAATGTTTTATGTGAATCAGTTTCCTTTTTAGATAAATCATTGGATATTGGCTCCGAGATCTTTTGTACTGTTGGTAATATACGCAATATATTTCTACGGATGTTGCTTATACTAAAAAATATTTAACGTGTACTAAAACAGCAGTTAGCGTTTAACGATTGTCACGTATTGTCAATAATTTTAACATGCCAGGAACAGTTCGTTAACGTCATCTTCCAAAATGTATTATTCATAAAACATTACCAGTCTTGTTGTATCTTGCATTGAAATCTTTCATTCCAAGAGATTATTATTATAAGGGATTAAGTGGTGAAATAATAAAAAATAATAAGAAGTACTTTTCATTAGCGTTATGATCTGAGATTATATTTCCTTTAATTTAATAATAATAATCAAAATAAATGCTATGAATTTTAGACTTTAATCTTCATTTATTAAAATTCTTGAAATTATTGAAGCGCTTGCCAAGTTAACCTAAATCAGAGCGTCATCCCTTATTACTTTATTTACGGCAAATTCAAGCCTGTTAATACTGCCATTAATCCTTAAGAGACTCAATAAATTATCGGATTCGCAAAAGCCAACATTTACTACCGTAATCTAGCCTTTCTTTCGTTTCAGCTGTACTTCTTCACCGTGGAGTTCGGCCTGTGTCGTCAGGCGGATGGCACTTTTCGTGTGTACGGAGCGGGTCTGCTATCTTCCGTGGCAGAATTGCAACACGCTCTTTCCACTACCGAGAAGATCAAGCGTTTCGATCCCGAAGTAACTGTTAATGAGGAATGTATTATTACGTCTTACCAAAACGCATATTACTACACGGATTCGTTCGAAGAAGCCAAGGAGAAAATGAGGTTAGCATAGATTATGTTATATAATTATGGTTGTCGATGAGTAATCGATTTCATTTTACAAAAAAAAATTGCATAAATATCTTACATTAAAAGTTGAGTAAATTATCAATTTAGTATTATCTATAAAAGCTCCAATATTTGTAACATCTTTTAGTGCAGCACAGAATTATTATTATATAATGGATTAAAGGAAAAGTATTTCAGAATTTTTTTCTAAATTCACATTGATCGGCTTCATTTCTCTAGTCATTGTTGTAATTCATCCCACATCAAAGTAATTATAATATTATCTTAGCCTAAGCCACAGGAATTTCTCTATAAAAGTTACATAAAGCCATATAAAGTCCATACACATTCACATAGGTCAGTAATAATAATATTGACTTAAACAGATATTAATCTTTAAGTTAAATGCAGACAATAATAAATTCTATTGTAAAGTAATATGCTGGATCCGGCTATAAATGGAAATCCTCTTAAGTAAGCAAAAGCGCAGCTTTTATATAATTGCGTAGTTAATGAGGACTTACTAGATAAGTAAGTTTGGAACACTAACGCCGCTCTGGTATTTTAATAAGAATAAAGTATTGTCTTGTTTACATTACAAAAACCTTACGGTGTACTTAGCTAGATGTGAATGATTTAATTACTTCGGTGTAAATAATTTTGTATCTAGTCTCATTCATTATATTGGTCTTAATATGTCGATTATGATGACGGTGTAGGCACCGGGAATAAACTAATGGAGGGTGGAATTTGGACAGGCAGGGGGTTGTAAGGTTAAATCGAAATGTATTTACATGTCCATTTATCGCTCCTTTATCTCAGCTGGTTAAAAAATGATGTGTTCCATAGCATGTCATATTTATTGCACCGGAAAATAAATAAATAATAGATACAAGTATTGCTCTGTGTATTCAAATTTAAATATTATATTGTCTTCTAGGGCGTTCGCTGAAAGTATCCAGCGTCCATTTGGCGTCCGTTACAATCCGTACACACAAAGTGTCGAAGTGCTCAGCAATGCTCAGAAGATCACCGCGTTGGTACGAGAGCTCCGTGGAGATATTTGCATAGTATCTTCTGCTATTAAGAAAATCTCAGCTCAAGACTCTACACTTGATGTGGAAACCATTGCCAACATGCTGCATACCGGACTACAGGTAAATCATAAGTTCCATTCTTCTTGTAATTCTTTATAAGCACCTTACCAAGACTTTAGATCACTATGAATATACGTATGGCCCATGACCTGTACGAAATTGCGCTGCTTTGTTAACAATCATACGTATCTATTAAAATGATGAACTACAATCAAGAACTACAAACTGTCACAAATGAAATACGAGTAGATGAACAAATCTGTTGCGTAGTTAAGAGACATTCATAATTATATTAAATTGTTTCAGGGATTTCATTACGTTCTTATCTAAGTACCTGAAAATAAAAAAAATGTTTAGTTAAAAATTAACGTTTTATTTTATTAGTTGACGAGGTGCTGTTTTTATATTTACTTTTAATGTACTGATTTCTTTGTCGATACTTGCATATAACTACTCCAAAAGTTGACTATTGAATTAAGAATACGCGAAATAAACGAAAGAAATATGAAGCACAAGTATATAAAGAGATAACGTTTTAAATAATTTATAAAAAAATATTATTTATTATCACTCGGATAAAATGGTACGGATCCCTTATTAGAAGCAGTCTTTATCATAATTGCATAGGCCATCATCTATCAACCATACTGCATCAGTGCCAGTTGCCAGATGTCGCAGGCTAAGTTGTATGAAACATTACAGATAACTATCAAGTTTTTTTTGTACGATATTGTCTTCCACTGTCCGTATTACATATTTGATATTAAAGGCGAGATGTGCGCGTATCCCAATCCAACAAAATATGAGGCTCAAGCCTGAACGCCTAGGCTGTCCTTTCCACAACAGGCAAATTATTTATTTTTGTTTACCGCTCTAGAATGTATATTTTCGATAGAATGACTATCGACATTCTGTTAATTTAGCATCAAATATCGTTCTATGTTTCAAGAACTCCACATATAAAATAATCTAAAAGTAACATTTCAATATTGTCTGAAATGATTAAAAAGATTTGTAATGTCATACATACATATCTTCACGTCAAGTCCCTTGCGGGGTAGGCAGAGAGCACCGAGTGCCAAATAACTCTATCCTTACAGACCTGCCGCGTCTATAATGACATAAGATCTAGAAATCATAGTGACTTCAGTTGCACTCGGAAGTAATTACCATTTATAGCTACATAGCCTATGACGCCTCATTTAACTATGTACATATGTATACTACTATAAGCTATGGGGTCCTCGGTTTTTGAACGGACGACTGAAAAGGAAATGTTAGACATAATATCAAAGCCCTATTACATGTATAGGAGGTTATAGGAGGTCATTGGTCTTAGAATATTGATAATAATGTTTAATTTATTTGGCGATATGAAATTTAGTCGCCTCTTGGTTGATTCTGTGCAAATGCGATATCATTGTAATATCAATTCGTATTAATGGCTTATTGGTATTAATAGCAAAATATATTTTGAATTTCGAAGTCCTCGAAGATGTGATGAAATTGCAGATGACAAGCGATCTGTAAAATTAGGCAATACCGAGCGCGATCATTGATGGGTGAATGTTACTAGTAAAATTTTAACTGCGTTACCGTATTTCAGATGGTTCATTGAACATCTGGTACCGGTTATTGTCGTTAGGCGAAAATTGTTATGCCTCGTCGAAGGACTAAAATTCGGTTTTAAAATATTCAACCAACAGTCTGACGCAACTTTTTCATACATTTCCCAGTTCGCATTGGGACAAGATGATGTATTATGCTCCAGACAGCAATTGCGACGGAGCAGTAAAAATAATCACAATAATTTAAATGCCTTTTCTTACGTAAATCTCATTCATTAAGTTTTTTATATGATTTAAAATAGAAATGCTTCGTAACTTTAATTAAAACTACTAGTCATATTAACTGAACATCATTGTTGCTGCTTAGGTAGAATAGAACAAAAACTGCCGGTAAAGTTTCAATTGTATTTGAGGAAATAAAACTCTTTTGCACTTTATGGAAGTTTGTAGAACCAGACCAAGACAAAAAGGCGCCTTAGAAAATTCATCCAACGTTTTGTGTATGCCTCTAGACGATTCCGTAAAGGATTTTAATAATAACACTGTAAACAAGATAATACCTTTTATATTATATTAAGTATACATTTTCATCAATAAGATTAGATGCTCAGTTTTACACAAAGATACGGAACGTTGTTGCGATAATGAAACAAACTTTGAAGCCAGAAAACATTATGAACTTGAGTCATATGCGACAGAGACAGATTTACGCGGTTGCTGAAATATTAGACGTGTTTTATTAGCAGCCCTAAACAAACGTGAATTATTAGCTACTGAAAATTATTGGTAACATTTTGCCTTGAACTATTAATGCACTGAGAAATACTAGTTTAGACACGTTAGTGAATAATATTTACGGAAATAGGGCTACGTGTACGAGCAAAGTGTAGATAAGCCTTGTTTGACACTAAAATAAACTTGAAAAATTAAATAGTCGAAACGATAAATTGCTTTTTGTTCTGTAACATAATATATTCTTCCATTGACCAATTATATATAAAGTCGCAGTTTATAATTTTCGAGGTAGCGTACTCATGGAATTAACAGGGTTTAAATAAGACTATTAACAAGATTAGAAGATACGACTAAATGTTCTGCAACAATATAACATAATTAATTTACGTTTAGGATTTTAAGACGCTCTTACTGCAATGAACTTATGTTATTTTCTAAATACGTGGGCAAGTTTTTGTAATTATTGTTAAGTTTTAAAATAATTCCACTGTTTTTCCTTATGGAATTTTCACTGATTAAAAAGGATTTGTTTATGTATATAATATTTAATTAATTAAAACATTTATTTAATTATAATCACACGTGAACCTGTTCTACCTAGTCCGCTTTAAATGATTTCTTTTCGAAATGATGATTTTCGATTTGTTTCTTTGGAAATGATAAACAGCAACGAATAGCGAATGTTCTTCTCAATAATTTAAACAGCCACTTCCGTTTGCCATTCTTACGTAACAGCCGTTAAGTGTTGTAGGACACCATTAGCACGGATTATACCCGAGGGAGTCCTTAATGTCCATGCCTATCCAGTTGAGTTGAGAGATTTTTCTGTAACAGAGAAAAATACTCCTTAATGTGAGATGTATTACAGATATTTTTTACGTGAAATATAGGTATGGTGTGATATTACTAGACTAGAAAAGTAGTGATTACCTAAGTGATCAGGGTAGCTCTTTGTTATGTAAGTAATGAATACCGCGAAGTAAATAATGCTGATGAGATAGATGTACATTTTTATATTAAGATAATATATACAGTTAAATAACCAGCATTTCATAGTTAAGAGGGCAATTCAAAATGTTATAGAAGGCTTTGCAATAACGGTACTTGCTCTTATATGTAATCGGGTAATGCATTTTCGAGTCTTTTAAGATTGCCTCTTACAAGAGCTTTATTGCTTGCCTGATAGGCGATTAGAATCAGGAATTTAGAACCAAACAAAATTTTAGGTATTTACAGCAAAGAAATCATAATCAAAGTCCACTAATTTTAGTTTAATTTCCGCACCAGTAAATACCTAACTAAGTCAATACCGTATAGCTTCGCGAGATTGATGTAAATTATTCCTTTTAGAGAACAAAGGGAAAAGAGTTCTGAGAAAACGGACCAAGTTTTACTGGAAAGTAACTTTATTTTTTCTTAATCAAATTAATTTTAAATTGTAAAGAGAATTCAATATCCCTCGGGCTTGCTCTGACTTTGGGTTTCCATTCCAAATTAAGAGGAAGATATTAAATAAAACCAGAGAGTAATTTAGAGTGTACAGCCCCTGGTTAGAGAGTCTTTAGTAAGCACAGCTGGAAAAATATATCGACATAATCGCCGTCATTAGTAATACAAACTATAGAATTCCTCGCTGCGTCTGGCGGTTCATTAATTTGCGTCGCTTAAAAAACACTAACCAAATTTATTGCACTACTTGGATGAATTCCATGAGAATATTTTTATGTATCATTTACGTTAGTAATATCTTCACTAATACAGAACTACATGAGGTGAAGTGTTATTAACTAAAAATGAAACCTAGCAAGAAGAGTGTATTTTGCATTCTGTGTAAGTAGATATATAGATAACATCGTAAATAATATAGAACAAGCAATAATATTAAATGTACCTAAAACTTAACGAACTTACATTTAGGTTTTGAAATATAAGTACATATGTAAATTAGTTTTATGGTAAATAAAAAAATATATAATGAGTATTACTGTTAGAAAACAAATAGGAACAAGTGCTGGAATATCTGATCTCGAGACGAATTTTGTTGGCAAAATATATCACGTATGTGACGTATGTGTTATTGGTAGAACATACGTCACATCCTTTATATCCTAAAGGAAATCAAACGCGAGATTTCTCGCACGTCAAAAAAGTACATTGAACAATGAGTTCTACTTGCCCTCGTAATAAATGACATAATTGCCTAGCCACGCGAAGCCCGGCGAATCAACTGGTATTACTTGAAGTAATGAAATCGGGCGACCTATATACATATGTGAAGTGAGTGATGTATACCGATTTCATGATACGAATGCTTAAGATTATACAATCACTGAAAATAAATGTATGGTAACAGTTTCAATATTTTTACGATCCATTTAGTAAATCTACCCAGATTTTTCACAACAGCCCCAGCTTCATACCCATGAAGCTGTGGCTGTTGTAAACATGTAGGAATTGAATTTTGAAAACAAAGTATGGTACTTCTAGTTTATGCTATGGTGGTAGATACATGTAATCTTTATTTCGTTAGGAAATCTTCTCTTTAGGTCTATGAACTTATAGAGCTTGCTGACGAAGGTAATTTCCTATTAATAGTTTCCACCGGAGCTTTGTCAAAATAAGTCAACACGATACTACAGGTAGCACCACAAAGGCGAGTTATAAAACTGTAGTCTCGGTGAGAGGCAACAGAGAAGACAAAGACTTCTTATAGTTTTGTTCTTCTTACTATTTTATTATTAAGTTTCTCGTGGCTCGTAACCGTATTGTAGTACTTCATTAAACGGCACAATCTTTTTTTTCTGTTTTCGCCTTGAAATAATTAATGCTGTTTGGTTTCAAGTATACAGCTACAACGGACAATAGAAACCATTGAAACTACTGCAAAAGACTAATTAGGCGTTAAAAATACTGAATTGTTTAGTGTTGCTTTAGACAAAGCATATTAAAAAGTAATTAATGCAACTTTATTAATATATTTAATACGAACATATTTGTCAACAAGTCCATACAGAGCCGCATGCAACATACAGAACGAGATAATGCAATGCGCGTCAAAAAAGAATGAGGCGCAGTTGAGCAGAGACCATACCAACATATCATTGTTGTATCGCGTCTTCGCATAATAACATTGAAATTTTACAGAATCGTACAAGCAAGGGCAATATATAAAAAAGTCTTGAGAATACTTGTACAAATATTCAGAGGCAAAGCTAACCACGTACCTCTATAAAAGTTTTTCTTTGGCTTTTATTCAACATCAAAAAGGTATAAATGAAAGCATTTATAATGCAAGGATACAGCTATTTGGCACTCGGTGCTCTCTGCCTACCCCGCAAGGGACCCGGCGTGATGATATGTATGTATGTATGTATTTATAATGCACTTGCATATAACGCATTGCATTACATCCATGGTATTTAAATCGTCAGTCGTTAAAATCTATCATGCGTTAATAAACGTATTTATCCTCTAGATTAAACTCAAATAGAACTAACATATAAACGAGTAATACAAACACAATCACAAGGTGCCTTTATAAGGAATAGAATAAATGTTTGCTCAGTGCAAACCAATTAATTCTCTCGGACGTACGTCCATTAGACGTACACCTATACGAGTAGGTACATAGGCGTAACATGTCTGTTTGTTCAACGGATCTGCTTATCGGTAGTCGAAGGATATTGTTTTAACATAATCCAACCAAGACTGTGTATTTCGAATGTCTTCCTTCCTTTCCAACTTCCATCCTTACGACTACTGAAACATCAATGCTGCACCATATTTATCGCTATGCAATATTTATCTACTCCCAGAATTGCTGTTTCAGTTACAAGACTATTAGGCAAAATCTTCGTTGAATTAACTCTGCGTACTCTTTGTTTTAATAGTCTTGCGTGTTGTAAAAGACAATTTTACTTGGTGCTTATGTCATCCTCTCATGACATATTTTGCTGTAGTCAGCGGCTTTATCCACATCGAGGGAAGTTCTTTAATCTTTTTCGTAATTTAGATTCGAACTCTCGTGTCAAATATTGCAAGTGTTAAATATAAAATAACCTCATTTTGAGGTATCCGCGTAACCAGTGTTGCGGCTAGTAGAAAAACAAAACTGTATAGCTTATAATGAACATATGATTTGTATTTAATGGTCAATTCTCATAGACAACGATGTCTATTTAATGTATAGTGAATTTTCTTACGGATTTCTATTTTAATTACGGTTCAAGGTCGAGTTTCCCTTAATCAGATGGCACTGGATATAGCGAATATTCCAAATTACTTCTCAACTAATTATTGTCGAGAAGTAACTGATAATTTGCCATTATATTAACAATTATCACATTGTTGATACAGTTTGAACTTTAAAAGTAAATGTTTGCATAATTTGTGATACAAAAAAGCTGGTTACGTATGTATGTTTGTTATCTAATGCAATAAATTAACACACATTTGTTACCATTCGATTTGTAAGCCATTAACTCTGCCGATCGTGAATTCTTAATTATCGGTAACGGTATTGCGTTAATTTAAGAGGTTGTTTATGAAGTTTTTTTTTATAATATGGAAGTAGCAGACGAGCTTGCAGTCCACCTGATGCTAAGTGGCTACTGCCGGCCATGGACATTTGCGATCAACCCCACAGATCGACCACAGATGCGCCGCTACCCCTGAGGACTAAGCTGGAATGCCTCGAACAAGTATGTCTCCCTTACCACACCCTTCAAACCAGAATACAGCAGCGCTTAACACTGCTGTAATAGGGCAGAAATAGGTGTGGCGGTGGTGCCGCCGGAGTCGAACCACAGAGTGTTCTACCACCTTCAATATTTTATTAGAGGTGGAGTTATACTAATTATAAGATACAAAGATTTTACATATTTCACGGCTAATGTAGGTCTTGATGTGGTTTGTGATTTTAATAAGTGAGACACAGATTCTGAGGGCCAAATCCTAATAAAAAACATGATATGTTGAAGTCTACATTTTATAATACGAACGTTATTTTTTTTTTATACGTGGGCCCAATTTATTGTTTTTTCGATGATTAAGATTCTTTTATTTAATTTAGTTATTATAGACGTTACTGACTGCCTCGTTGGTCGTGTTGATTGCAAGTGTGACTGCTGATCGGGAGGTCATGGGTTCAATTTCCGGGTCGGGCACTACAAAATTTTTGTAATTTAAATTTTTTAGTAGTGGCTTGGAATTTGGATATGCGGCTGGTGTATGGCAATAAGTTTACCACATATTCCATAGTAGGATGAAAATATAACTGGCGAAACGTGGGGTTGTTCTACATTCCTCTGCCTACCTCTTCGGGGATTACGGCTGTGATGTTAATTTTTTTATAGACGTGACCAACCACATTTACATTTAATGTCATGTATAACTGGCCAAATGTGTTACTATTGGATAGCTTGATAAATATTCTGTGGAACTACCCTAATAGTGAGTGATTAATGTAGACGTAAATGTATGAACTGTGGTTAATCCTTTACTAGTTTGTGCTACATAAATCTTGTCAGGAGAGTGCAATTTCGTACTGTGTCTTATTAATCGTTCCGATTGAATGGCGACTCTATCAAATAATTATCAATGTAACATTTGTTGCATTTTAGGAACCTGTTAATTTTGCTTACATAGACAAAGTGTACAAAAAGAACACTTTCATAGAAAGCAAATTCTCGAAAAGGTTTACTTAGGAATGATAATGTTTTCAAAGTCATTATTGTTCATATACCTACATATTTGGCATTACTCTGCCTACTCCGTAAGGAACCTGGCGTGAAGGTATGTATGTATGAATGTATAATTTACATTCCTATCATACATACGAGTGTAATTCATTTTGTTGCTTGTAAATTTTTTTCATTAAGTCGCTAATCTGATTTAGATAAAATTTCATGTAAAGGTAATCTGTTTTCCGCGAACGGATTTGGGTTACTCAGAACACTTTCATAAATAGACTCTTAAAAGATTGAAATGACGGATGATCGATGAGAGTTGTATTGGGATCGTTTGGGTTATCGCAAAAAAAGTTCCGATTGGATTCCGGTAAAGTAGTCGGATGACCTACATACCCACAAGGGAAATCTTTAAGATAAGTACCTATAATATTATTTAAAATGTATGAACCATAGTTTTTATTAAAGTACGCACACATATAATATGTATATTCATATTTGTATGAGAATACTTTAACCGATGAAGTAATAAAATATGTTAACAATAGCGTCAATTAACGTCTTTGTCTATGGACCTTTCAACAGAGTTATTGAATTAATATCGATGGCAAACCTTTCAATCAAGAATCGATTACATTTTCAGCGTTGGCTTCTGCTTGCCGAAGAAACTTTTAGTTGGCTTAAACAAACTTCATCCTACTGTGATCGATTGGCAGCGTGCAAACGCACAATGAGCATCTAAACTTAGTAAAGTATTACTTCTTTAAGTTGGAACTTTCTAAACATGTTCTAATACTATAAGTAAGCTCTTTGTGTTTATCGATAGGATACTTAACAATTTGACATTAATAATTATTATTACAATTGGTCTCATATTCATCATCGTTATTATTATCCTATTGCGGTTCACTGTGGATCGCACAGCACTGGGTCTTGCACCACCTACGCCGTCGCCTATAGACCGGCAGCGTATTAGCTGTCTAAGCAGACCGTGGGAAACCCCGATCTGCCAGAATAGGATTCAACAAAACAATGCCTACCTACAAAATTAACAACGGCACAATGCGTACCTTTATGTTGCTATTTTACTTTAAAATGTGAATAAATGAATATTATATTAACTACCCTTACTGTAACTTATGTGTAAAAAAATGTATTGCTTTTTTATATCTCTTTAGAATATAAGCACATTAGTACACATTTATAAAACAGTCTGTTAGTCACATAATTAATTAGCGATTCATAATGAGTTTCTGGAATATTAACATGAAAGGGATTTTACTGTGCTTGCGACAGATTCTATTTAAATCGCCGACTGGTTCTGAAGGTTAAACAGAGGAAAATTCGGTGTTAAAAGGACTAAAACCTAACGATCAATCTCGAGAAGATAAAAAATTAGATTGCGATATAAATACTAAGTAAGAAATAGTAATACATAGTAAGCGACGGTAGTAATAAGTGGGTTTATTTGGATTCAATTGGCGTCTATAAACTTTAAGTGAGAAGCAGAAATTTCACCTGAAATATATTTATTCTACCTACCTACTATTAACCTGTTGTTGACCCAATTAAGATATTGATTATTTCAACTTAAAAAAACGTCACATCACGCGTGTATTATTTCAATTTGATATTTTATGAATACCTATTGAAAAGACTGCCTTGTTGGTCGTGTTGGTTGTTTGTGCGACTGCCGATCGGGAGGTCCTAGGTTCCATTCCCGGGTCGTGCATAACTAAATTTTTCTAATTTATATTTTCTAATAGTGGCTCGGAGTCTGGATATGTTCCAGGTGCATGGCAATAGGCTTACCACCTATTCCATTGTGGGACGTAAACGTAACTGGTGAAATGTTCCTCTGCCTACTTCTTCGGGGATTACAGGCGTGATTTACGTTTTTTTTAAAATGACTACTGTTATATGAAGTCACCGTTTCACTGGAATTAAGTTGTCAGCACCGAAAGTGTTAGAAAGGGAGCGTAACCGCATGAAACGACCGCGGCGGCGGTCGGCGGTCGGCGAGCATTGTGGACAGCGGGAATTTCGCCACACTCTCCATTTATTAAATAATTAAAGGGTTTCGTGTAATGAAAATTAACTCGCAGAAAATATTTTCATACCGCTCGTTTTAGTTTAGATATATTAAGGCATATTTTATGTCCTCCAAGGATTGCGTATAATGTACATATTTATATTTTTTTCTCGTCTACTAGTGTATAAACTGTTTATATTCGCACTGCGTAGTAAAATATATCTCAGCCAAAATGATCTGCCCTTATTCGAGGGGTTTCGTGAAATATATGCATCGAGCTACAGCGGGAGGTGCTATTCTAATAAATCTTCTTTTCTTTAGGTCAGTGAGAGAAGCCCGCAAAGTACTTCGGGTGGAAATTCCCCGAATTCCGAACGTGGACAATCTCCGAAACCAGGGGCTTCCAAGTAACGAGATGGCTCAGCGATGATGACATATAAATTTTGTGCTACGTAACAAATTTTCTCTAAAATATAAAAGTAGTAGCACTTGCATAAATTTTCGCTTATATTAAAAAAAATCAATAAATTTTCAAGTAATATTTAAAAGATTTGTAGTGTCTAGCCGCTTAAAGGAAAATAATTCCACCTGTTACGAACACGACTTTGAGAAAAACCAGATGAGATCACCTGAAACTTGATACTAATAATAAGAGATATTAAAAGCTAACGCAGTGGTATACTAATTCAGTGTAACTCAATGACAAATAATCACGTAGGGTGGACTGTTATCCTATTTAAACAGCTTACTTTACACGTAGAAAATTTCCGTAGAAAAGCAGCGTGTACCTGCAGTACGGTACATTAGTTTTGTTAGTTTGAATTTCTTCACTTTATGTTGACCAGATAAATTCAATTCGGTACAGCTTCATAATAAACATTAATTCATTTTAAACACACACACGTAAAAATGTAATTCAAAGTGTGTGTGTGTGTGTACTCAGTATACAGGTATAACAATATGTCAAGACAAGCAATGCTATTTGGATTACAAATGGGTTTTCCTCTTTATATATACCCGTATCACAAATCTCCCTAATACAGAAAAAAAAGAACAAAAATTCTTACAGTTTTGTATTAAAATATCAAATAGACAATCGGGCGGTTAAATTATTGTGGTAATCAGTCAAATCAAAAAAGCAGTGATATACACATCCATTGATTCCGTTTGATCCACATCGTTTCAACCTACCAAGGAAATTCAGGTTTCGAATAGAAAAGGATATAAATTGCAACATCTCAATACATGCGTGAATATACCAAATGAATTGTTTTTTCCATATGTATCCTATCAGCCAAAAACGATAAGACAAAATGTAATAAACAGTATTCGGGTATAGTGTAAGAAACTACAATACTAGTACTAGCAACAGAATTTGTGCAATGGAGCAACAAATCCGAAGTGCAATTCCATGTCCTCTGACGCTGAAATATGGATCTCAAACACTATTTAGACAGTTTCATTTGGTTCTGTAGCTCAACACAATTCTGTGTTTACTCAGATGTATTCTTTAAAGATTTAATTTAACAGAATTTAATGTATTGTAACCGTTAATATGACATCACACATTCACATACTCTCAAACCTAATTTCGGCACCCCGAGACTGATTTCAATTTTTACCGAATATACTCGTATCCAATAAAAATCATGTATGCATGAGTCGGTATCTCCACGAACAAAGTATGATTGTTTTTACATGTTCAACCTTAATTTGTTTTTGATATTAACCGCGAAATTCAAGCTATAATTTTCTGAATAAAAATGGATTACACGGGTGTGCCCAATTTAAAATTCGTATGTTGAATAATTCAATGATTACACAGTTCTCTTTCCTATATATTTCCGTGTTAGTAATGTTGAATAATTGAGAGATATTGACTTTTTTCGTACCACCGGTATATAATTATGTACTACCGTCATTCATGTGACTTTTAACCCAACTATGGATTACTTTTTAGATGACTTGTTAAGATTAAAAAACACTATACATACACAAGTAATCGTATTTAAAGATTTCATTCATAAATCTTCAATGTTTATTTCTAAAAAATGTTATAATTACATTACCGTAGTAAATTAGAGTTTTAGATTGAAAAGCCTTTCGGCTATTAAATGAAAGATATAAATGTTTGTTAAAACTCGAGTAGATATTATATTTGAAATATTGTTAATATTGATCTTGCTTATTACTAAATATAATTATGCTTCAAGCCAAATATTTACTGTTAAAACATGTTTAATGGACTCAAATTTAATAATCGTAGATTGTAAGTGATATATTATATCGCTATGTCAGTTGGGTCCAGACTTGTGGCAGATTCAAATAAGCGTGCTAAATACAAATAGAAACTAGAGTATATTAACTAGCAGACTATTAAATATCTACTATGTCACAATATGCTCTTAAGTACATAAGACTGTAATATGACATCATGTAATGAATATTTGTTGTTGCTTACTTCATACGTACGTTACTTTATTACAATACTTATGTATGACAGTCCGTCTACTTTTGACTCCGCCTCGAACTCAGTAGATTAAGATAGGTACCATTCGTTTTATAGGTAGTTAAGATAATCCATAGAATTACCGACCTACATAAAAAGATAAAAGTTTTAATGAGAATCTTAAATAATTTAAATTTATTACCTGTTTTTAATTATACTATATCAATTATGTTGTACCTATACGTGATTCAATACTAGTTTACTTCGTTTGTTCATTCCCCTGTTTTAAAGGATTTCTATACGCCAAATAGGCATTATATGAATAGCTAATGTCTGGACCTAACATGATAAGCAAGTTGTTTGAAATGTTGTATGCGAAAAATAAATAAACTCTCCGAAATAGAATGTTGTTTAAATTTCGCATTGTTCCCCGCCAACCACCTGTTTTATTTCGTTTCTTCATGTAAATGCAAAATAAAATGTTCGCCGTTTAATCTTCTGATTTCTAGACATTGACGTCGTACGGACGACGTAGGTATGTCGTGATAAGAAATGGACTTGTATCTCTACGAGTCCTATACAAAGTACATAATATATCCAGCTACACGAATGGTACTTACTTAAGCGGCCAACATGTAATAACGTACAGTTACAATGTCACTGTATGAAGTTGAGCGGTATACGAGTACATATGTATATCAATAACTACAATTTTCTGCAAATAACAGCTGTTCAAGTATTACCCATAATGAAATATATGTGTTTTGAATAACACAGGAAATAAAAAAAATTGGGTAATAATAATTACTTTTTAAATTTCAAGATTATAATTGAATTAGAAAATAATTATTATTATTAGAGGGTAGATATATCGATTAGTAATTTAATAAATCAATTACTTATATTCATATTACATTCAATTTATGCTCCCATAGGTAGACATGGAGATAAAAATGGTATCGTTGATCTGATCTGACATTACATTTAAATAATTTGTCGTCGCCTTTTACGTGTTGTAATTCCGAAAAAGATTTTGAAAGTTTTCTTTCAAGCATTGCTGTTCAATAATCTTTCATTACGCTAAAATTAAAGATTTGAACTTTGCAGGTAGTTAAAACAAAATGAAATTAGTACAAATCTGACTACATAGCTCAGATTACATACATACATTTTACTGGAAATAGAAAAATACATTACACATTGCAAAAACACGGCAATCGCGAGCTCTGTATTGTATCATTATTATGCTTTTATATTGTGAATAATTGGACTGTTATGCAACAGCGTAGAAATAAAGCATTCATTTTAAAATTGCTAGAGCCGTTGAACGGCATTTTTAAATATTTAACATTCAATTCCACGAATGCCTAGTTAATACCAGTGTCTATTTCATGTTTAACACAATTTTAGTCATGTGATTACTTAGTGGCAGGTATCAGGGCGCACGCGATGTTTGTGTCCGCCCTGCCCCGGCAATGTTATAAATATATAAAAATATTGAATCAATTTTAGACCATCTATCTGCCTATTATTGTCGTATCATCATAAGCGTCATGATAAGCGTTGATGGATTAAAATGACAATTTGGTTAATTGGAGATGAATTAAATTGACCAATTTTATTTCTTTTGGCGGCTGCCTGACATCACTTGAAGGTTGGTGTCTCATCGGTTGTGTTGGTGTCAACTCGTTAGATCCCGCAGAAGGTAGGCAGAGGACACCGAGTGCCAAATATATTTATCCTTGCACACCACGCGTTTCTTTTATTGATTGATTTATACTCTTATTACAGTATGGGAACTGTAGGAAGCCATCATCACACATCTACGTGGATATATCTTTTTCGACAATAATATAACATCACGACTGTATTTTCCTGAAGGAGTAGGTATAACTCTGTAATACTTGTTACCAGTTATGTAATACGTCTAGTAGAATAGGAGCGAGCCTATTGAATTATTTAACAGTAAGTAATAAAATCAATGAAGTACCTTCATTTAATAATATTTTTTCATCATTAATTAAAACAAACAAAGAGCTTTTAATTAGTTACAAAGTTTGACTCCAATGCAGGTATTAATCAACATCTCTTAATTAAAAACGAACTTCTTAATTAAATCGAATAAAGTTTCAAGTTCAAGTGAAATAATTTTATGTAATTTTCAACCAAAACATAGTTCAAAAATCATGAGTTATGTTCACATCTGCCGACTTATTCTAATTATAATTTCGACATTACTGCCGATCAACTGAAACACGCAAGGATGTTTTTCTTAGAATACAATTACTTCATCGTTCACGTGTAGATACATGGCAACAACATGCTGTGTATGTTTCACGCATCGGTTTCCTTCACGTCACATCAAAGGCCTACACAGTTTATGATTGTATTAATTCGTACCGACACACAGACGCGACTCAGCGATTTTTTGCCTTGCAAAGATTTATTTATAGGCGTTATGTAGTGATTTATATTTAAATAGTTATCTCATGGTTCCAATGCCGGTATTTGTTTACCTATCGCAACCAACTGATACTTTATGGGGTGCTATAAATGTTTATGGCGGTTTTAATCTATTCGTGGCATAATCGCAGGTGGTTCGATCCACTGTCAAGTTCACTGCTGTCATCTGAAAAACTAAAACACTTTTTAGTCTCACTTTCAAATTACGCGAGTTTATTATACTAACGTAGGATTTTTATACTGAGCGAAATTTACAATTAAACTGAAATTTACAACAAAACTGACAATTAAAACGTCAAAGATAAATGAAGCAAATCACATAAGATTGGTTAACACACGTACAGTTTGTATCGTATCAATCTCGTACCATTCACCTGGATACATGTACGGATAAACTTTGCATTATTCTCAAACAGAGGCAAATATTTTGAGAAGTACAGACTCGGCACTCATAACCCTTGCATATAAAACCGGAAACCCATTAACCTCATACATCGAACCGTGATATAATTAGTACTGCATCAATGCGGTAGGACCCCCGCTACGCAATTAGTGACTGGTTGTATAATTTCGTATGTAGATAACAGTGTAAATGACCGAGGTCTCTATAGACCGTATCTGCATATAAGTGTATACTAAGGTGTACAGTGTACAGATTGATGGATTTCTGTTAAAAGTTAATTTCTAATTTATTTCTCTTTTACAAGTGCAAAACTAAAATGCAAGGTAAACTAAGTTTCGCTTTGTTCTTTGTTTATAACATCTTTGTAAGATGTAAGAAGAATTGAAGATGTAAGAAGTAGGGTTTACATTGTAAGTATAAAAGTTCCATAACCGGCAAGCGGTTATTATTTGTTTCCTATTTTAAGCAATGAGCCTTTGTTTATGGCGAGACAGTAAGACGACATGTTATGACAGCAGTTTCTATCTTTTATCTGCCCATATATGAAAAAATACCATTATTTTTAAACCTTACTTTTATGTATAAGTATTTTTTTTAATTTTCGTATTTTTTAATTTTAATAATTTGTAAGTAATTTTTTTAAATTTTCGACTTGAACGTCTAAGAAGTCTAACAGTGTCTCGTATCTTATTTCGTTTCGATTATCTGGAGTCCACAAATAACTGTTTATTTGTCCTAATATTTACCTACGCGCAGAGTTCTACAACTTTATACAGCTGCTATAACAATAAATTAGTGCAAAATTAAGTGCAATAAGAACTGAGTGTAATTATGAATTAAGTTCGCCCCGTCAATTTCATTAACTTATAATACAAAATAAACGGTTACTGACGTTATTCAATTACATATCCCTAGAGAGAGTCGATAGCCATAACCCGGTAATTGCTATTGACTTCGCCTCGCTGTCGCGTTCACGGAGTAGGTAGGTATATCGTAAATCGATATTTCTATTATGGAACTCTTAGTAGCAAAGCTTTTAGACTTTTTGATGGACAAAAGCAACAAACATGCATTAAAACCGCATACCCCTCACGATATTCAAGCGCTAAGTATTTCAAGATAAATGAAACACAAAAATGCACTCTATTTTCACAACGGATACGTGTGCTCAATTTTAGTCATAAGTATGATGTGATAGCATCGCCACGACTTAAAGGAATTTATTTATTTAATGTACATAATATAAACGTTTTGAAATTAAAACCTATCCGTAATAATACTTACTGAACCTATAAATTGAATATGATTTTTCCACGATAGTATGAATACATACAAAACTCAAATTATTGTATAGTGTAAATTCTTTGTAAGTATGCACCAAATATAAGGTGATCGTTTTAATATTAAAAGTGGCCATCTTATCATTCAATTTGAAAACAAGTTTAACAAACTAAAATTAACAACATCCATTAACAGAGTAGCAGTGCTTCGAAGTAGGTCAAACACTCCGTAATGTACAGGTCGTAAAGCGTAACTTCTGGTCGCCATGTTCAGCGATCTTTCACTACTGCTATCTACTGCTCCCACAACGAGTACAGTATCGCATAGTTTGCTCAAATTTCTATTAATATAGGTATAATAATTTTCTAGCACATTCGATGGGATACTACTTTTTTTGATGGGGACGTTAGAAGTCTCCGAAACCGGCGTGCGTGTATGAAAAGAGTAATCAATGATAAAGAGGCACGACAGGTGTGCAAAAATAGACATATTTGGCACTCTGTGCTCTCTGTATACCCCGTGAGGGATCTGCGTGAGGGTATGTATGTAGTATCTACTACAAAATATAAAGGTCGTCCTGGGACATCATGGTTATCATTATCGACTGTCGATTTTTCTAGTTGCACACGGTTGCTTTCGTGGGCTGTAAAACTAGGATTGCCCAGTTGGCCAAGTACAATTTGTTAGATTCCATATACTGTGAAAAATAATATGAATAAAAATGTAAGGATTGTAAGTTACGTATTTAGGTAACAATTTTTTCTTAAATTATTGTAGTCAGGGTTGTAGATATAATCTTAACATCACACATAAAATATTTTGTAATCTCAGGTTTTGGAATCTGGAACCTCTCAATGGGGGCTAAAATTTTAACCACGAATTTGTCACTGCTGATTCTTCTGCAATATGATTGTTTTGTAATAGCAAATTGAATCAATTATGTAAACGATTTTTAAAGTATGAAATTGCTCCTAATTATTTCACCACCATTATATACTTATGAGTTGACGGAGTTCCACTTTGCTTTACCACAAATGTTTAGTAAGGACGGAACTTCCACTTGGTCTGCCCCTGATTCTCTAGACTAAGATGAAATTTTCCGTCGTATATTTTCTGCGAGTCACGTACTCGCCAGACTTGAAGACGGCAAGCAATTATACCTCGACAATTAGAAATCTTCGCGATATATAGGAAGCTTAGATATCTAACCACATAAGGTAATATTAAAAACGTAACTTCACGCCTGTAATCCCCGAAGAGGTAGGCAGAGGAATGCAGAACACTTCCACGTGTCACCAAATATAATATTGTTTTGTTATATTTGGATTCGCGTTATGCTCCTTACAATGAACGTCAGATGGGTTGGTACTATCGCTGTATATTCTGTAAATAGAGAAGCTGTAGTTAATTCATGTAACTTCCAAAATACATTAGACAAACAAATTGTACAATAAAATCTGACCAAGAAGAAGTTCGTTCGGAAATTATTTCCTTTTGGTCATTGCAAATCAATAGATTGTGCTTAGGTACATTAATGTTACTGTTATTACATAAATATGCCCTTTTTGATAATATCACTTTTTAAACAATTATATAAAAAGGATTCAGGAGTTTAGTGCTTTAGATGCTTAATAACTCAGCAAAGCAGTTTTCTATAATGAGGTCAAAATTTACCAAATAAACATTTTAAATAGAACTTTAACATTAACTTTTCATCCCGTGGGACTGCTTGAAAATTTGTAATGACCTCGCAAATTTGATACATTTAATTACGTATGCACCAGAGTACGCGTTGATTATGTAATATTATCATTGCATAACTAATCGCGTGCCGCCTATTGAAGGAACAACATTTAATTCAAAAATATAATTATGTATCTTCAAAATTTACGTATGAATAGGAATACGCAATGTAATGTATGTATATTTAAAATGCATGGCATTATATGTTATGACATTTTAAGCGCAAACATATGGAATGGATGCTAATCAATTGTATTTTTTCCAGACAAATATTATAAGTAAATATTTAAAACGAATATTGTTCAATAATAACCAAATGCATTTTTTTTAATTTTTGGGTTAATTATAGTCTTGTCGTCTTATTCGACCGACGACACTTTGAAGACATTAGAGAACATTGCTTGCAGTTTATATTCTGTCTAATTTCTTTATCTCATCAACCGCCGGTAGCATTCCGGTAGGTTACACATGCACGACATCAGAAAAAATTAAAAGCGATACACGTGAAGGGCAGGAGAAATATTGTAAAAGTTCAAACAAAATATTTTGGATCACTTCCAATGCAGGAGTACGTAAATTATCGATGTGAAAAAATAAGTGACTGCTGCTTCGCGACGGCACCGACGGTGGACTTTCATCATGAGAGGAGATTCAGTTTAGGCGTCGTGCCAAATTATCGAACCATTCATTTTTAAAACGAAATGAACGAGGTCGCGTGGTTACCAAATCAAAGGCGACGTTATTTTATATGAACCAGGTGTTACCCAACGGTTGATTATTTTAATTGACGGTCTGTCGTTTTGTCTTTTGTGATTTTCTCCCTGTGTTCAGGTTCAACAAAGCGACCCTCATTTATGCTTTTTCGTCATTAAAATACTTCGATTGTCGGAGTATAACGCGAAACGCGCCAGCATTGTATTCAGCTTGCATTGTTTTTATTTTGGTAAGAAAACGGCAACTGGCAACAATTTAATGCGGTTGCGTAAACTCACCCTCGGAAAAAACGTATTGTTTCTAAAAGTGTATACTTCTAATAATGCATATTTCTAAATAATACTAAAGTGTATATTTCTAAAAATGGTACAACAAACCTATAACAATGGTAATTAGAAAAGAAACAATTACAATAAGGGTAAAAATCTTACTCCGGTCCCCAGCGCATGCATCCTGATCATTTTGTTATTATTTTCTTCTGCCGAACTATACATATCCTCCCAAGTGATATCATTCTGCTTCATCACTTCACTTCTATCTTTACCAAATAAACAAATCTAGAGAGAAATAAGTTTAATTTTTGTTCTGATTATAAATTATGGCTACAAACCTTAAGTATGAACATGGAACTCCAGCCGTAACAATTCAACTAAGTTAGTACTATTACATTAAATATTAAATGGGGTCAAAATCTATGGCACGTTTTTTATTATTAAACAATCAGGGTTATAAATATGTTTGAAGCAGCTTGTTAAGACCGACGAACTTACAATCGCGTGCGACGTGGTAAAATTGTAGGTAAACCCTTTTATAAGTCCCTTTCGAATTTATAGAGGATAATTATGGCAGTAGATTGGTTAAATAAGTTATACTTAATAAAATTTATAGCAATAAATTGATATGTAAATAGTTTTATATTATAAATTTTGGGTTAATGAACACTCGTAAATTTTATGAGGACGTCAGAAGTTCCCGAAACCGATGTATATGAATGAAGTTAGTGATTAATTTAAAAGTAGCAAGGAACCTCTGTAAAAAAAATAGAGATATCTGACGCTCGATACATCCCGCCTACACCGTAAGGGACCTGGCATGAAGTGTGTGTATGTAGGTATGTACCTACAATATAATAAATAAACTACATTTGTACAAGTTATTTTATATAGGTATACTTGAAATAAGTACAATTACACCAGTACCTGGTACTTATAAGTAATGGGTACCTAATACATCTATATCGTACACGTGATATCTGTTACTCGCAACAGAATATTGTAAAATACAATAACAAAACAAAATTGTACCTACTTAGAAGCGATTCTCTGAAATTTTTTATATATTATTCGTATACTGACGATTGATAAAAATAATTCGAGACTATCGACTTAAGTTTATAGATACCATAAAGTTCATGTATATTTTTTCTGTTATAAGCAAAAATGCTATTATCTTCGTATGGTGTTGTACTGAAACGAACGAAACCAAGATGCACTTTAACCGTGTCGAATTCACAGCGACTGAATTGCGGTAGGTTTCGGCAGACCTACCTATTTGAAATTCTGTACGTAACGTTTGGTTTGCGTGTCTGTCCAATACATATATAACTTAAACGTTTAATTTCAGTCTTCAATACGGAGCGATTGAGTGTTTACAGGGACGTAAAAAAGTGTTTATGAGCACTGGTGCAGGTTGGCGCAATGTCACCTTATTACAAGCTCTTGACCCAGTTGAGGTAGAGCCGATTTTCGGTTAGGTTAATTTTGTTTTTAACGATTTATGCTCTGTGAGAATGTGAGGAATGTTATTTTTAAAATGTCGTGTTTTAACGTCACTGTTTAAATACGAGTTCTTTTTTTGTGCGTTGATTTATTAAAATATTAGTCGAGGCTGTGGCTTCGTGAGTGTTACTAATATTAAAAAATGAGGTTACACAACAATGCGCCCTCGATTTGTTCCTGTTATTAAGTAACTATAAAAAGTCTCATATTGCAATACTACGTATTTATCTACCTGATATGCCTACCACCTATGCAGAAACTACTACACTTAAACGACATGCGAATCTGTTGAGTTGTATATGAAAATATTTTTTATTTCTATGTAGATATGAGATTACAGATCCTATCGTAAAGGTCCTTAATTGTATCAGTCTGTTCTATACATATGTACATATATATAATAATGAACTAAAAGTACCCAATTTATGAAAGCTACGTCTAGTAGCTTATATATGATACTCTAACAAAAGATAGATTACAGAAAATGTTTTGTGGCTTCCGCAGCGCCAGTAAAACGTATGGTGGCAGTAAACAAGTATAGTGGTAGTAAATAGATATGGTTTTTTTAAGGGACTATCCCTTATCCCTTAAGAATTATTTATAATAAAGCTTTTAAATTGATAAAAATTGTAGTTTAATATTCTTTGTACCTACTTGTTTAACAGCAGTAATAGGAATTTTAACAATAAGATAATATATATGTATACGTTACAGGGAGAACGTTATGGACAATTAATATCTCTGAGGAGAAGCCTGTGTCCAGCAGAGAACGTAGACAGCGTAATGTTGAGGAAAGTGTTTTAATTAATTAAGTAATTTACTATGAGCGTAGATTGTAATTTTATTATCTGATCCTTTCGAAGATGGTCACGGATCCGTTGTGTTTTCAGACTTGTAGTACAAATTGTTCCGGTAACAATAATTGATTCACGGTAGAAATACCTAATAGATGTATGGGCGGTACTTTCCCAGCCGACCCGTAAATGTTTCCTTTCATTTTAATATGTTTTTGGACGTGATTCGCAATAGGTAGGTTACTTACTTTAAATAAAATGATTTATTGTTTGTCTACGATCTGTACATATTGTTATTACCATATCTTGCATCAGTTATTTATAGATGCACCGCTGTGCGGTAAGATATTTTGAGTCATTTTCTAAAGCTTAAAACAATACCGATGTTTTGCTTCATGTGGAAGGCAAATAATCGTGTTTACAATGAATTCTTGTTGACCGACTTAGTAAATAAAACAAACTAAAGAATTATACTCAATACGCTTATAACGATGACCGTCTTGTTCCCGTAATTGTTACTAAACCACCAAAAGTAATCACGTAAGAATAGTAAAAGAAAGAAACATAACATCACGCCTGTAATCCTCAAAGACGTAGTTAGAGAAGTACAGTACACTCCCACGTTTTCCCAGTTACTTTTACGTCCTACCATGAATTATGGGGTGAGCATTTTGCTATACACCTAACACAAATCCACACTCCGAGACACTACTAAAAATTTCAACTAGAAATTTTGGTCAGGAAAATATAATTGTACTCTACCTGGGAATCGAAACCGGAAACTCTCGATCAGCACGCGCGCTTTGCAACCGATCAACCAACGAGGCAGTCAAGATAATGTACTCATTTCCAAACCGTGAATTATTAACCAATAGAATGTTCATTATCTACCTTTTTACGTTTTCACTCCTAGACACGAGTTTCCTTCCAAAGTAAGAAAGATTAAAGCTGTACAGTTGATTGCACATATCTTGGAGAACTCTAGTGTATTTAGGTTAACTCATGATGTTTTTTGCGCCGTTACCTACAATAAATGACATATAAAGTTTTGAACTTTGATAATAAATATATTAATTTTCTGTAATCGTTACTTCTAACAGGGAATAGGTAGGAATTGGTGTTAGCCTCAAAACAGATCAATAAAGATAATAAAGGTCGCCGCCGCCCTTATGAATAAATAAATAACACCTTGAACTAACAACCAAATATTTGTTTTGCCGGGTGGTTGCCGTCAAATACACGATTAAGGCGATTCCAAAAACATCCACAGTCAGAATACATTTCCAAATCAACACTTCAAATATCTAACGGACTGGGAATATAACCTTCAGTTTGGAACAACGATTTGACAACCAATGGTCCAACATGTCGCTGCTTTATTTCAGTACAAATGACGTGAATTTTATTAACGTTTAACGTGCACAGAACAGAAAATCACGTACGAGTGTGTACATACAATTTAGGCAACTAGTTTAATATCCGTTACTGAAGTGCCTGTGCACTGGCGTAATAGCTTGCATGATGATTGCCTACTACGAATACATGTCTGTTATTCGCACTCTATTATAAATATTGGTTGAAATACAGCAGCCGGTTTTCTGGATGCAATCGTACAAGTTAAGCAATTTACTATTATTGGTAGAATTTTTCAACACATTATAAATTCGTTACTGTTTGTGAAATTCATACAGAAATATGTATGAATTAATACATATTTTGTACAGAAATCTGCGGTCGAGTTTATTATTTGACATCCGGTTGTTCTCGTTTCCATTTATAAATTTAAACCGCTTCGTAAAGAATAATGTAATTTTGGTTTAAAATTTATTTCTTCATTCAATATTAAAGGCAACATACATATATTTATTTTGGTCAGAATCAGGTATTATATATTATTCAGTCATATTTGTCATGTTTGGACATTTAAAAGTAGTAATCAATGATACCTTAGAACATAAAACTAAGCTTCCAACTTTGGGGGACTTGACCATTCTTACTGTGAGTACCTACAAGATCCGTGTGTAAAAAAAGTGGGACAACTAGAGGGTTAGTGGTAAATATGTCATTGATGAAATTGAGAACAATACATACTTATATGTAAACAGGAAATTTCATGTCAATTGGCGTAATTCAATTTTATTGAACGACAATATGAACTTTCATAATATCTTCCACCACAGACTGAATCATATCGTGGAGCGCGTGTCCATAAAATGTTTCAACACAGCTGGCGGGCACATTAGTAGGTCAACCGTATGATTCCGATGCGCTATACGGAATCACGAAGAAAAACACGTATAGATAAGTTCCGTGACGCTCCTTTGGTTCGGTTCCAGCGAATACCAATAACGTTTAAAACGGTATTAAAATTCTTTATCGCGGTATGTTAATAGCGTAAACAATAACTGGTACACGAAACTAAAGTCCTTGGCAATGCTTCTTGAATTTAATTATAACTACTTACGTATCTGTCAAAATCGTGTGAATGTTGGCAAGTGCATGGACTACTACTGGTTTTAAAATAGACTGTAACATTGAAAATTTGTTTTGTCACGGGTGTTCGCTTTGGTCATTGTTTTTGTTGAATTTACGCTGCAGTCGAAAATGTCTCTAAAACATTGTGATGAATGGCGATAAATTTGAACTATGTTGGTGTGAGAAAGTTGGATTCGTTACATTATGTATACTTTGTACTACACATTTCGAGGATGCAATCTTTTTTCAGAGTGCATATTTAAATAAATGAATCGATAATTACGTCTTTATTCAGCTATTACGCTCAAAGTAGAAACTAAAAGATTGAGGATGAGTAGTCTGCAGTACGTTTGGGCCCCGATAGTAGAACGGAGCAGGAACCAAATTATAAATTTCCGGTGCACACGTTCGCTTGCAAAGACACGCCTGTGTTTTGAGGCATTGTAACTAACCCTGGTGGTATTTCTCCAACAAACAACGGACTAAAAGGTTTGTTCAATTCTCTTTAGTAGTCGCCCCTCGTAGACGGAAAGTCTCCTTATTCGCCCGCGCAGACAAAATATTTGTCTTAACTACGATGCTATCGTCTGCATACCCCCAAATACCAGGTATTATCAAGTCGTTTATATACAGCAGTTGCGTTGCAGTTAAAAGCATTGCGGAGAGATCAAATCCTTAAGAAACTTTATTTATACCCTTATGACCGTTTACCGTAGATATCGGCTGTCAACCTGCACAAGCTAGTGGAAACTCCGTATGAGGAAAGCTTCGCAGGAGACTTTCATGTCAACCCCAAGTTTTAGGTATTATTGCTTTAGTACCATACCATTAGCCATATGTGCTAAGACAACTAGCTTTTATCACTTCTAGATAGCGAATTAATGTATAGTTAGTGCTACCTTAATATACTCGTACATCGTATGCTATTTTTACGTTATTACATCAATAAAGTATTGTAATTTAGCAGTCGTAGCAGATTCTGCACTTCACTCTTCCTTTCCGGGGATATTGGATTGGATCCTTGGCAGACTACGTTACGAAGTAATATATGCGTTTATAAAATTAAACGTCACTGATTATACTGGCCGAGGAAAACATCATGAGAAACTTCGCATGCCTTTGTGTTCTCCAACGGGTTTTCTGCTGTCTCTGAAAGACTCTTACATGGCCGTTGTAGCAGATTATGATTTTAACCTTTCTATATGTAAAAAATAATAACGACTCCAGTAACGGGACGATGGAAGAGTTGCAGGTTTTGATAATGTAATATTTTTATTAAAGTAGTCATATCATATCCAATTGAACGAACCACACTCGATCTCTTAAACAAGTCGACATTAATACGAACAACAAATAATTTGTTTATATTATGTCATCATTTTATATAATAATATTATAATATATTTATTTTGATATATTTATTAATTTATTAATGTGTTGATTTTATTACTTTTGATATATTTATGTAAGCATTGCAACTTTTATAAAACATATTTGGCGTTTTGCTTTAGCTACATACGTTGTTTAGTCATTTAGTTTGGTAGTAATGTGTTTAACTTACCAATGTTCTGTTCTGCAACTTGAATTACCGAGGAATTGAATTGTGTTTGCAGTTTAGGTGGATGTGGAGACGTTTCAATTGGAAACTGCTAACTGATTCTATTTGTAACATCTGATCGGACTAACTGCGTAAATGAATTACGTGCGCGACGATCTATTAAGCCACTTGCGTACGTGTGGGTATTTAGAAAAGGTAATATTTAGATAAAACATAAAAGGTTTATTAATAACTAAAACATAATTACAAAATGAAGTGAAATGAACAGTGATGAGTTATCAGTTTTACGAGCGCAGCGTAAATACGCGGAAAGAAAATATAGAAATAATAAAAAGACGTTAAAGTTTTCTCTTAATTTTCCTTAAATATTTTCATCATTTGTTTTGGAAGTTTCAGAGAGCACAAAATTATCACAACCTTCTTGGGTTGGTATGATAGGATTGTGTAATAACACATCCATATATGTACGTCTGTGGTATAGTAAAATGAGTAAGAGCTATTGTGAAATGAATGGGAAATTTCTAATGTGAAGTAAAATAAGTAAAATATGAAATAACTATTTACTCGTATATTGCTATGAAAATAATATAGAGACACAAATATTTTTTATATCACTTGAGAACACCGGATGCACGGACCAGCGACGTCTGCTCTGTACAAGTGAAATATGTAGGAAATTTATCAACGTAAGACTACAATGTAGATTCCACGACGTTGGCAAGAAAAGAATGGAACAGTGTTCTACGTAATATGTATTAATTTTATTTACAGTAAACACTGTACAAGCATTCTTCAAGCAGATATTTTTATTATCTGTCAGAAAACTAATATGAAAAAAAAAATTATAAATACTGTATTTAAAATGTCATATTCAAAAAATCCAGAAGTTCTATCTCCAAACCGATTTGCCCGTGCAGGTATTATGGAAAAATTTTCTTGGGAAGATCTACGTTTTCATTATACGCAAAGTAGCTAGCAGGGCTTGGATACGAAAAGCCGAAGATCGAGTCTTTGTTGTGCTATTGGAGATGCATATGTCCTGCAGTGGACGGGAATATACTGATGATGATGTTCAGTAGAGGATTTAGATAAGCGGATCATGATCCAAAAATTCGAGTTAAACGAATTGTGTTGCTAAAATGGCATACTATTTTCGCTGTTCAAACGTGTAAATGTTACGTTGGCTGATGTGATTACATATGTTTGTCACGTACAGAGTTTAACAAAGTTAAGTCTGAAACTTCTGTTAAAATGTAAAATTTTATCGATTTTTGGAGGTTCATCGGAGTCTTATAGACTTTGTAACGGTCATATTAACACAACATTTAAATCCAAAATAACGATCATTTGCGTCAGTCCAAAAGCTGAAGGACATTCATTATACTGTAGAAAAACTTTTGTCGTAGTTTTTGTAGGATACTTCGGGAACAAGTCGATAATTACTATGTATGACTTTTTTCTATAAATTCCAACTGAACTTAATCTAGAAAGATCTCTGAAATACGTAATGGAACACCACCAGAAGACCGACGGTTAGTAATATCTAGGAAGGATGGTATATCACATATCTTGGTATAAGTGCATTATCAGATCAGGGTGGTTGGATTGTGACGATGATGGGAGAACAAAATTAGTTTTGACAAATAAATTTATATATTAACAGCCACCTTGCTTCAAAACTAGGTCTTTTCTTACATGTGATCAGTTCGAGATTTAATATATTACATGTGCGTACAATATTAAGATCCAAGTCTCATCTACAAGATCACACATACCATTCATTTGGGATTAAATTCTTATGCATCGAAAGTGTGTGTATAATATACTCGTACTGCTTTTGGAGGTTTTGTTTAAATTGCTTTCAGATGTATGTCAGCGTTATTTTGTACAGTTATTCCGCGATACGCACGACTGTATTTTATTAACTTCCTAACTAAGCTTTAAGCTTGAGAAAGTTTAAAATATATTCTGTTAGAAAATTTGAGTTGCAACATATCCCCAGATCATATCGCCCTATAACCTTTACTTGCGGGTAAAATATGTTTGTATGTTAGTCATATCAATTAGATATTACACCAGTTCTCATATAAATACATATATTAACGTAAATATAGAATTTCTTCAATAGACACATCATCTCCTATCTAACTTACGAATTAATACAGAACACTATAAGCTGTAAACGACTTTCAAGACATCACGGGCCACATAGTTGAATATTTAACGTGCCATACCTGTGGTTGTGATATAAATTTATTATAGTAAAATAATAATTTGTCATTTTACTTATATTCGTACTTGTAGGTACAGTAATAAATTAATGCTCGAATCAGATCCCTACGCACGAATGCTGCTGGAGAATTCTATCTTGAATCAATCACTTAAAGACGATTCGTAAGGATGATTCGTGCTACATTAACATCTAGATTGTACATTTCATATGTCATTATAGTCATGATCACGTTCGATATTAAGTGATGTGTAAAATTCTGTGAGGCGTCTTTCGCCAGACGGCTTATATGATGAACACGAACACGCCTACAATTATTTCTTACGTGTATGTCAAATCCACGTTGGTTGCCTTTGATGGGGCTACCAACGACTTACTATAATGGTATTTCAGACATATTATTTAGATGGCTAACTCCAACTGTGGGATGGATTCATATGAAGTTCACGCACCGACAACAGTTGGATCACGTTCGGTAAGTTTAATGTTAGTGGAGATTAATACTTGTGTTGACTTTACACACGCTTTCAGCGTCATAATAATTATCGCTATTCAATGTCTTATTTTTGTTAAGTTTGGAAGTAGTGAGAATCGAATTATCGATTGGAAAAGTTTTTTTTTGACGCAAAATAGGTACATTTCCTGGGCGTGTATCCGTCAAATTGAGTACTGGTTTCACTTATCAAGTGTCGTGAATTGAACATCAAAAGATAAATATGCTCCATTGATTAATGGTGTGCAAATGGAGAGAGGAAAATACAGTAGGATGCTGTCAATACATGTATCTAAAAATTTAAGTTATCTGTTGGTGGTTCAAATTTGTCCATATAACGGTACTTCGCTTTATTATAACAATATGTAATGTAACTACAAAACGTTAAGACTACAAGTAACTGCCTAAGTAAATATGAAAACAGCGTGGGCAGAATGTCAATGTTTAGATAAACAATACGTTACAGCAACCCTTCACTCAGAATTATTAACGCTACGTTGGACACAAATAATTACGTCTATGCCTCCCGTATTGGGGCCGAATGTCGAAATTTGTTATTAATAGATTCCATTGGGAATACAAGCCTCATTTACCAGAGACTGATTACACTCATTATTAATTCATAACAAAATATAGTTTGAGCCATCGCAGTAGTGAATCTTGGTTTATGTATGAAGTCATATACTCGTACCTACCTTGTTACGTACCTGTCTCAGTCTGGTAGGTTGCATAACTATTAAGTTTTGTTGTTTGTTTAAAAATATCATTTATTTTACAATATCACACAATTTTTCGTAGTTTTCATCAACTCATTTACAATAACGCCACCGGGTTTCATGATGTGGTTTATAAATAATTACAGATATGTGTTATATAAAATATACATATACGTGTATATAATGTTGGGGTAATGTTAACGGTCCGGTATCCAGACAATCCTAGTTTTGACGTAGAACATCTAAGCGGCTAACTCTATCTTATGTATTTATTGATTTTAAAGAATGCTATAAAATACAAACATCAATCTTGAACCTAACTGTAATTAATTACAGTTATTCAACGCCTTGCTGATACTTTTCAAATAACAAGAAACATTTATGTTATTAAACATACGAGTATGTATGTGAATAGAAAAGGAGAAAGGGCGCTTTCTTCTGTACGATTACTGTAATTATTTTTGTTTTTATTGTTTTCACGATATAATTATAATTTTTATGATTTCTTATTTTTTATTTTTTTTTTAATCTCATTGTTTTCGTGTTGTTTATATGTGGACTTTATGGATATGTGTTACTACATGTGGTTTCGCGTTAACAGGATGATACTTCGTTTATGAGCTTTTCCTATATATTCGGATACGAGTTGGAAAGAATATTACTACACAATTTTCAAAATGCAGGAGTGGATCGTCAAACCCATAACATTTAGCTTCTGGGATTAGTGTAGACATGGCAGTCAGCCTTGATAGATTTATCACGGATCTGATCACAGGGATTAGATGAAGTTGGATAGAAGCCAGTCATCAGTCTGTATTATGTATGAGGTTGCAGGCGAAAATATAACAACTTCAGAAAATATTATATAGAGTTGTAAAGCTGAAATGTTAACTTTCAAATAGATTAAATCTAGAGATATAGATCATTTAGGCTTTGTATTAGATACATTATATGTGTTATACTCGTAAGATGTTGAAAGAATTCATGTTCGTTCGTTCCTCGCATATTTGTACCCTCACAGTCGCTCTCAGACTCGTGTTGACTTTACACGAGTTTTCGACGGAACAATAATGGGATCCTAGATATTATCTATTTCAAATTCGGAGATATTGAGTTTCTTAGACCATTACCCTTAGTCCAAGGATATTATGAGATATACTCAGGTACTTTGGTCTCAGAATAAGTATTGTTTACTACATTATTGATAACAAGACGCTATTTTATTTACGCGAACCGGATACAGTGGAAAAGAGAAGTAATGAATATATCAATTACAGGTACGAAAAAGTATTTTTAGACATGGTATCTGCATTTCAGAGATGCTTTCATAGCACAAGCTGTACGGGAGGTTACGTAATTTTGAAACATACCGCAATGACATCATCACCTCTATTAATATGGACATCGTGTACAGAGGCAACAGTTTCTAGTTAAATTAACTTAAATTAAATTTGACTGCCTCGTTGGTCGTGTTGGTTGCAAGTGCGACTGACGATTGGGAGGTCCCGGGTTCGATTCCCGGGTCG
>DWTO01000010.1:0-37962 GCA_018244755.1 Jemadia pseudognetus
CGAAGAAGTAGTCAGAGGCACTCCTCTGTACACTATGTCACTAATTACACTTCTGCGTTTGACTAGTTGCGCTTACGTACCTCTATGTACAATAGAATTTTAATTGTACTTTTTGTTGAATATTAAAAGAAGTTTCTATTTATTGGTACATCAAGTAAGGAATCCCTAATGTGATTTCGTTTCTAAAACGCGCGTCGTATGCGCGGTACAGTCATAGTTACATCTGACGTGATCAATAATGGTAGCCGCTAATATTAGACTAAACGTTTCTTGGGTCGTCACACACAGCCATCTAATTTGACCAGACCGCTGGTAAATTACATATACAGGTACATATGTACATATATAGTTATATACCGACCAGTTTCGGCTGTATCTAAGCTAATTGCACTAGCTTGAAAATATTATATGCCTATTAACCCGGTACTTGATTCATCGTTAGAACAATACGTTGAACAGATCGTCCACAGTTTTACCATGTAATATATACGACACAGAAACCACAAAATATGAATATACCCACAAGCGAGGGCTTAACTGTGAATTTCACGCACCATTTGGTGTCGTTTGTGGTAACATCAGCGTTATACAAAGTGACAGCCCTTTTGTGGTACATTAAAAAACGAGCAAGGCAATATCGTCTTTATTATCATTGTGGCATAAAACCGAAACTCCTTTATTGTGTACTGATACTAGAATCGAAAATCTTATCTCGCGTATAACAAACGAGCATAGAAAAGTATGAAAAACGTGTTCCTCTATACACTATTTTAATAATACAGCAATATCATAAAAGCTTTCAGAGAAAGCCGCTTAGACTGAATGCGCTGAAACTTTATGAACAATATCGCTTCTTCGTCCGTGTATTTTTCATCTCAACATACGTTACAAGATCAAAGTTTATATAACTAAGCCTAATGGAGATGGGAATAATTGAATACTGTATTGAAGAACAATGCAATATTATAGTATGTGAGCTTTGCAAATTAAGCTCGGAGTTTCCAGTTTTCAACGAAGTCGTTAATTGAGTTACGCTATTCTGAAAATTGTTTTGTGGGGAATGAATTAATGATTGGCCATTGACACTTATAAATTTTGTGGTATTTCTGCTATTAGCTGACATATTATCTGAAAAATATTCACGTCAAAGTAGATTCATTTTAATTTTTTGTATGTGTATATATTTATAAGTATGAATTAAATCGATATTCATCATAAACTTTATCGTTGCACAATTAGCCATCGGTGTCTCTTCGGCATGAGAAGGGTTAATTAAAGCTTGACCTGCAATGCTGGCAATGTGCGGCTTGTCACACTTCAGGCGCCTCCGGGAACATTATGCAAACACTTCAGTGTACAGTTTTTGTGACGGTGGTTTCCTTCACCAAACGGTAAGCGACATTAAAATGTTAAAACCCACGTTATTTCGAGAATAGAAATGTGCGCGTTAGGATTTCAATCCAGGACCCTGCAGATTGCACACCTAAATTCTAAACCACTAGGCTATTTCTGCTTATAAGTATTGAACATTTTTAAATTATCAAAATATTACCAACAATAATAACTATATCGGTTTGAGTGCCTCTTCTTTTCTGTCTTAATACTTGTACAATCGTATATCAAAACTCTCATGCGACGTGTCACGAACACTGTTTTCTTTGAATGTCACACTGTTACCGAGTGACACATTTAAAAGTTACGTAACAGTTCACCACTGCCTGCGGGTGCGTCTCGCTGCATATATCGGTCAGCTGTTCGTGAGCTCTGTATGGCGGTCGATTAAGGTTTCCGACCTGAAAGAAGCTCAAAGACCAAAGAAGTTTAGTTTAGTCTCTGTCGTCTCTGTATTCTATCCGTATACCTCGTGAAGCTATTGCAACATCTTTATAATTCTGTTTTGTTTAGTCATTTCAAACATAGTGACGACATAAATGTGTGACGACAAAATTTAGTAATTCAATAAATTATTCTACAGAAGATTAAAGACACTGATTTGAAAATCACCTTTGAACGACCGTTGTCAACAAATACACAGAATGGAATAAATAGACGCGCCTCTGTTTATTTATACTTCGTGACAGTTGAAGTAGGTCGCCATCTTGCGAATATTTAAGTAGTCTGTGAAGTTTTGCTTCTCGTTGGCGGAGGAGTTCCTTCAATAAGTCCAATAATGACGATACCCGGAGCCCCCATAAAACTGGAACCAATCTCGTAATATTTAAGATGAAGGGTGCTGGTAATTGCCAGCTATAAAGCGTGGTGCGCTCCGACTTGGGGTCGCTGATGTTCCATTTTAGTGGCCGTCCCAAGTTTTTGGCTGTCGGTATCGGCGCGGTACTCATTTATTTTTAAAATTCAATTCTGTAAAGTGCCCCGGGGCTATTAAATAGATTAATGATATTTCGGCGATTTGCAATCATCGAATGGAAAACAATCGTATTTCCCGGTTTCTGAATTTAAATGTCTGTAGCCGGTATATTTTATAGGGTTTAATGTTGTTTTAAGCTTCAGTTGCCGTGCAATTTACAATGATTTATTTTATAAAAGCTTTAGTAACGTTTGTTGTTTTATTAATGTAACCGGTTTTTGCTGCGTTATTCACAAGACTATGAATAATCAATTCCTTTGTGAACATTGCACACTGATACGACTTTTTCATACAATTTCTTCAAATTCTATGAAACGACATGATATATTCGATTGGCTCGTTGTTCGACTGCCTCGTTGGTCGACTGCCCCCTTGTTCAAGTGGTTGCCAGCGCGACAATGGATCGAAAGGTCCTAACTTCTAATCCTGGATAAGGTACTATTGGATTTTTGTAACTAGAATTTTGACTTGAAGTCCTGATGGTGCCCGCTGTGTAGTAATATGCTTACCACCTATTCCATAGTGTGACGTAAAAGTAACTGGTGAAACAGACGTGACGTTACGAGATGTTTTTCTTTATTCAAGACGTCTTCAAATGAATTGTTTACATATACCTGGTCTTACGATGTGTCCTAGTATTATCAATAATTGTTAAATCTTATCTTTTCGTCTTGTGTTGATTTCTGAATAAATACACCGTATATTATAAATGTACATTATATACATGCGTGCATCCGTACCTACAGACACAATTGTTAAGGATGTTAAGTTGTTGTAAGGAATCAATTTTAAAAATAATGAATACATATAAAATCAGAAGCGATTGAAATTAGGATATGTTAGGGCTTCTTATTTCGGAACAGATTTATATTAAGATATGGCATAAAAATATACCTAGTAATAATACACTAACAAAATTTAAAAAGTTACTTTAATTTCATGTTATTAAACTTGTTATTATACATGTTATTAAATTTTTTAGCTTTTAATTCATACACTTTTCATAGTACAAAGTTATAAAAAACAAGTACAAAAATATTTTTTAAAATACAAGTATCTGAATATTTACAAAATCAACTTAGTATGCTAAAATTATACCTTCACGCCAAGCTCTTCGCGAAGTCAACAGGAAGGACAGTGTCAAATATGTTCATACTTACACTCCACGCATTTTGTATTTATCTACTATGATTTTTTGTATGTGAGAATTATTCGCTCACAAGTTTGTGTGTGAGTAAAATGAACACAAAGTTTAGACGCGCCAATAGGTATTCGATAAAGGTTTATTTTTCTCCGAAAGGTCTAACTGGGATTTTTGTAACGATTTCAGATGTTCTCTTTTACGAAATGAACCTAAGTGATTCAAAGGCTTCAGTAAGTTTCAAAGCTCAGCTCGAGGGCGTGTAGCACTTCGTCGAGTCGTTTGAAATTTCTGTTTCCTTTTCTGTAGCCTGTTCGAACGCTGTTTCGCTTGGTATATCGTCTTAACGATTTGCGTGTAAGATTGAGCAAACTTACAATGATCGATCGTATTTTGTATGCGGTTGGCATTTACCATAACGTATATAATAGGTATGTTATAAAATAGTGAGTTACCCTTATTCCATTGTGGTACGTAAATGTACCTGGTGCAACATTGGTGTGTATTGCACTATTCTGTGTACCTCTTCGGGTATTACAGGCGTGATGTACCGTTTTTGACGGGACCCACTGACTAAAGACATAATCAGTGCGTCGATAAAACAAATTCATTCCTATCGAGAACGGTCCAAGTGCTTTTGTCATATGAAATATACATCTATACAAATGCGAAACCCTTAGAGTACAAGTGTAGATAGTTACAGTGACAGCGGTGCGCGAGTTACAAGGGGGCACCATTGTCGCCCCGGTCACGTCGCGCGGAGGGCTGCCATGCTGTAAAATTATACGCAGCTGCCTGAATTCGGGATAGCGGCCCAATTTTATGACCGACAGAGAGAAAAAAGGCGTCCCGCCAACGCAATTATTTGCAAACTAGGTCCGAATGAACTATGTATGTACGTATGAAATTTTTAGTTTGTGTCTTCTAAGTAACATGTAACTTCACGTCTGTAATCTCCGAAGAGGTAGGCACGGGAGTTTATAACAATTCCACGTTTCATCAGCTAACATTACGTCCCAATATGGAATAGGGGGTGAGTCCATCGTTAATGCCTATTTATAGTGGGCCTAGTTCAGTGAGCCTATTACCGTGAGCCTATTTATAGTGAGTTTTATTTGTTACATTGGAGAGCGACGAATCTTAAAGAAACATGTCGGGTCTGTGAGGATTGACGTATTTGGCACTCTGTCCTCTCTGCCCACCACGTTAACCCGGCGTCATGGTATAATAATGATCAACATAATTTTCTGCTACTAAGTCCTGTAGTTTAAGAGTGCTATAGTATTAAACGTAATTTTAAATGCGACTTAATAATTGAGTTGAATAAAGAGAGTATTGGTATAAAAATGAGAAATTTATTCCTAATGTTACATACAAATACATAGAAAATGGCTGATGAAAGAGCGACTATTAATTGACGCAGATTCGGACAAACTGCAAGGGTCGCCTGTCGTCACCAAATAGGTCGTATGATGGGTGAAGGGAGAGTTAATAGTTTCCAAAAATGGCGTGCAAAGAAGCATAATCTGGTATTATAGGGATAATTTTTTTTTGCACTTGGTGCTCTCTGCGTCCCTCTTAAGCGACCTGTCATGATGATATGATAGACAATTAGTTCTTTGAGATTTATTTATTAACGGTTTAATAATACAGATGCTTCTAAATACAATGTTACCATTGTGTTACTATACAAATATGTCTTACTATACTTATACACTGATAAATCAGTAGTACCTATATGAATCAGTTCACTTACAGATATTATTGATTAAGAGATTACCACAGAGCCGTCGGCGCGGCTTTCGGGACAGGTGTATTAGGGGAAGTTAAGTGCGCAGCGCCGGGATGGTTTGTTGTTTTGTTTTGCTACCTCGCCGGCGGCTTCGGCGACCTCTGTTGTGGGTAATGACGCGGAAAATTCCGCGAAATTCCGCGCCCCGGAACGTTCCGAAACTCGTCGTCGCGCAGCGGAGGACGTTATTATTATTATTACGTGTGAAAACTCAATACCGGCACGCCGCCGCTAGCACGTTGACTGTAATAAATGCAAATGAAGTATGAAAGAAGTTAATAAGCGAACGTTCCGTGAAATTGTGTAGTTGTGAGTGCGGATGGAACCGTATTCGCGAACCGTGTTCTTTGTGTATATATTTTTTTATTTCTATTATGTGGTCACGCCAGGTCCTTGTTGCTGCGCCAGGTCAGGCGCTTTCGGAATACACGCTCACGTGTGGTCAGAAAATTGTTTGTGTAAATAATATACTTAAAGTACAAATATTGTTGTTATAAGCATACTCGAAGCAGCTGCATGCAACTCTGCGCTAACAGTGTATAAACGTAATTTCACGGCTGTAATTCCCGAAGAGGTAGGCAGAAAAGGGTAGTACACTCCAACGTTTCAGTAGTTACGTTTACGTCGCATAATGGAGTAGGGGCGAGCCTATTGCTATACACCGGGCACAAATCTAAACTTCGCGCACTGTGTATATATTAGCTTATTTCAATTCGATCTCTAAAGGTAGTTTATATTTCGTATGTGTATGTATCTTGTACGTGTGTATGTGTGTGTGTTTTTGTAACATTAAGTACATTTTAAATTAAATTATAGATCTGACAAAACATCAACAACCGAACAATTACATGAAATTGGATACAACTTGGATTTTCAAAACGAAAATGAGGAAACGAAGAAATTTAATCTTCAGCCGTCGTAGGAGACAATGCAACAACGAGAAGATTTAATCAGATCTTAAATATTCTGAGTCCTTATTATCATTGAAAGGCGCAGAAGGAAAAAAAACGCTACTGCGGACACTTCATGTAAATTGACTAAAGTATGAAATCTCGTTTTCCTTAAATTTTCAGTCAGTTGCGCTGAAGACTGCTTTCCTTATTGAGGGTATTGCGATCGATGAAAGGAAAATTATAATTCTCTTTGAATTATTGCGTGTTCTTTTTACTCTCTGTTAAGTATACGCAATGAAAGGGAAATATTAGAAAAAGTGGAAAGTTGTTTCTATGAACAAAATATATACTCTGTTTCTTTATAGAAACGCTTATGTGCAGGTTAGTGGATTATACATACCTTAGAAAATATGAAAATCTAACGTATATACGTATTAGGTGCATATTTATGAACTCAGGTCGTACCCAGCGCAGTATTTACATAAGTATACCATTTGTGTGTTACACAATCGGTAGGTCTGGGAAGTGTAAAATCAATATACATTTATGGCACCGTGTCATTGAGAACACCGTTACAATGTAATGTATCTTGCGAGAACGTGAACTTTCGGAAATCTGTGAACTTTGCAAAACATTTGTGATTTAAACGCATTAATATTTTGTAGTTTGTAATATAATCATTGCAAATCGACAAATTGCGAGCGAGTCTGCACTTGCTAACAAGGTTCACAGTCTGTTCGATTTTGTCACCCGTAAAATCGTGAACCGTTCCTGATTGGTCAGCATTGACGGTAACTCGTGCTGTGCCCAGGCAAGTTAGGTTAACTTAGCTTATAAGTTATCTATAAGTTTTAATTTAATTTGAAAGCAATTAAACATATGATAACAAAGTTTATTTTCGCTGACAGGTGAATGACAGACAAATATGATGGCGCGAAACACGTGCCTTTCGGTCAATTTAGTTTAATACTAGTTTACGATTTGCCATGTGGGTTTGTCATGGGTTGATTGTAATCTGTCGAAAAATAATGCATATAGTGTATTAATTTGTAAATGGCTTTATGAATTTCTAATTGGTGCAGTTCAGAAGTTTTTGACAGTTAACTATATAGCACGATATATGGCTAGAGGAACTTATATTTGTTCACAATTATACGGTGATAAAATATTATTATGTAGACGTTGGTTAGTGTATGGAGCGTCTTCGCTCAGTTTCGACGCACGTCTTGTAAAAGTTTCTGGACGCTTAAAATATACTATGTAGGTCGTCGTCGAGAAAATTTTCGCAAACACCACGATTGGCTCCGAACGTTGGCTCTGCAAATTAAGTTACCCTACCTGGGACGAACTCTCACATTGGATTTTGCACTTCAGCTCAGATAGCCAAACTATTCTTTTATAAATTACACTAGGTACGTCCGATAAATTGAATTGTCTCGACTATGTCTTTCTGCAATAGCTATATATTCACGTGGTATCATAATTTTCAACTCATTTTGAACTACTGGGCACTTTTTTTTCATTATATGAATTACTGAAAACGCAAAGACATCGCTCGTTATAAATTGACGTCATATTTCTTCAAAGAATACAATTTTAACAAGCCATTTTCTTTTTAGCTGCTCCCGCTCTTTTTAAATACACGTTTTCTTTACGTTTCAAAATACGATCGCATGCTAATAAGTTCCCGGGAGCGAGCTTGTGTTACTGAGAAAATGTATTTCTTCACCGTTTTCTGTATTGAAATTGAGAGTTTTCTTTGAAAATAAGCGGAGGAAAAGCGATGTGTAAGCGAGGTTAATTGGATGGTAATGTACACCTGTCTCGGGAGTGTTTGGAGACCATTACGAGAACAGGTATTGTAATCTAATAGGTTCTATCATATTAGGAACTTCGCCGCCGGTTGTTGTGGCTTGCGGCCGATATTGTATCCGATAACGCACAATACAACTTGATAGCCGCATGTATGAATTACAGCCGGCTGGCGATAAACGCTGGTGCATTAAAGCAGTTGCCACATGCGTTTCTGTTGTTCTATTAATAATTCAGATGTTCACGTAGTCAGGGATCTGGCCTGCCGATGTAATAATGATAAAATAATACTCAGCATAATTAAATCAATATATCGGTTGGGAAAATAGTGTTTCAGTTAATTGTGTGCTCTATGGTCCATTTGTATACTAGTGAAGTGACGGTACAATATTAATGCACAAGTAGGTGAAATGCACGTACATACTCGTAGGTGTACTCGTATGTATACATACAAAAAATTGTACGAAAGGTACGAAAAAATTATACGAATAAAACTGTAGCGAACCAAATTGTAACGTCCAGCCTTACAACACTCGCCGATGATAGTGGCGTTAAATGATTTTGTTGTTCCGATATCCGATACGGTATCGTAGTGATTCAACACTGAATTGTCAATTTGCCTGCAGCGAGGCTGCATTTGCATATGTTGGTCCTGTTAATGGAGTCTTTTGTGGCCAAATTGTCAGTACAATTTCTGATTCGACACGACAGGTAGGCATCATATTGGTTATACAAAGGACGGGATTGGTCATATAAAGGACGGTATTGGATATATAAAGGGTGATATTGATCATACACAGAACGGTGTTGAATGTACAAAGGACGTCCGCTCACTAATTTACTCGCATTGTGTAATTAGAGTAATTAACTAGAGAGCTCTAATGATATAATTGTTGCTGTAGATAAAGCATTTTGAGGTACATATTAAACTCTAATTAGCGATTATATGTACTCGTGTGTCTGTCTAGCTTCTAGCTGGTTCAGCTCACAACCCCAAGGTCATATTTTTGAACTTTTCCTTTACACATCATAGTTTTGTCTATTGAGTTGCAATAATGTCTAAATACATATGAATACGACTATATACTCATGCATAATATGCACATACATATAACAAAACGTAGCTGGTCTGATTTACAAGGAATGTGTTACTTTGATATTGTGTAGATAAATATGCGCCCTACATGCGGTTTGGACACAAATCGGGAAAAGCGATGGTCCGGCGCGGTAATGACGCTTATATCGTCACAAGCGCGGCGCGCACAATGACGCGTTCCACGCGGTAGTGCTTGACGACTTGACGCGTCCAATTCATACCCCGTTCCTTTACGTGCTAGTTCCATAGGAATTTCTGTCCATAATTTTTTATTTGTGGCCAGTGCGTTTTAATGTAACTTTTTTACTAATTTGTATTTTCATCGTGAATCATACAAATCATGTTTTGTTTATATCATAATTGTTATAAATCGATATAACGTTCCATTTCGTCTTATGCTTGGGTTTTCTCTCTAAATGAAAATAGTAAGGCCACAGTCTGCCACGTTGACCAAGTGCTCGTTGACAGATTGCTTCGAACATTACTTCACCATTTAAGAAGCTGTAGCCCGTAGCTACATTTTATCTTAAACATTTACACTTTCATTATTGCAATTTTTCATTTTGGTTACATTTATTTATTGAAATGCTAAATAATATGTAATTATGGCTACATTCATTATTGCAACTGCTCATTTTGGTTACATTTATTAATTGAAATACTAAATAATAATTATAGCCAATGCAACTGTGAATGTATACCGTTAACTTTGTAACTTTGATAAAACTAAAAATTTGTTGACATAACTGTCAGCGTTATTGCTGCTGACAAAGTGACGCATTGTTTCTATAAAGCTCGAGAAATGTCTCGCGTGTTGCGGAGCGTTATTTGCAAATGTATAAATTATTCTGTAACGTTTATGCGCCGCGGACGTGACGCGGGGCGCGACAGTGTCGCGGTTCGCGGATAATGGCGGCCATCGCTGATTAATACTCATTTCTTTTATGTATCTATTTACTTAACGACCGTCTTTATGGTGCGCATCGTTAGTGCCGGTCACAAGTTGACACTAGATGTTCTTGTTCGGGTACGAGGTGTGTAATGATTATTGTAGGTAGGTATCTACACTGAATGCTTACTAAGAAAATGTTGGCATTGTTCATGTATGGAATGATGAATAGGTTAAAAAGAGGGCATGTGTTGATGTAGGCTTTGTGAAGATAATAAAAAATCAAACAGTATTTTTTTACCTTTACATCTGTAAGAGAAGTGGGCAGAGGAGTGTAGTACACTCCCAAGATTCACTACTCCACAGTTGGAGACTGATCACTTCACAGACTGAGATGGATTAAGTGCAGTCTGCCACGATCGCCAAGTGTAGGTTGACAAGGTGTATTTGCTACATAAATATTGTATTTATATTCTGTTAAATGGTATTAAAACATCAAACTACTAGCACATGAAAAACAGGATCGGACTTTCGTCCGCCATCTTGATTTAATACATTCAGTTGATTCGTTAAGGCGTCTTGCGAAAAGTAAATGATGAAAATTGCTAACTGTAGGGTACTTTTCCTTTCATTACTACAAATTTTTACTATATAATGAACTATGTTCGGAATATAAATATACACTATTATGATCACGCCATGACGCGTCAAATGACATATTATAACGAGCATAGCATTAATATGACTGCCTCGTTGGTCGTGTTGGTTGCAAGCGTGACTGCCGATCGATAGGTCCTGGGTCCAAATCTCGGTTCGAGCACTAATGTACTTTTTTAATTCAGATTTTCTACTTGTGGCTCAGAGTCTGGAAATGTACCCGTTGCATGTCAATAGACTCATCACATATTCCATAGTGTGACGTAAACGTAACTGGTGAAATGTGGGAGTAAACTACACTCCTGTGCCTTCTTCTTCGGGGATTACCCAGGATTTGTACCCAGGGCCTTCCGACTGGCAGTTATGCTTGCAACCAGGCTGACCAATCAGGCAGTCAAAGCCAATATTATGTTATGATATATGATACATGAGTAGTATCACAATCAGACCAACAGATCCCTCACATACAGTTTGTATACATCGCCTTAACACTCATTTACATCTCTAGGAGTTGTTCATTGGAAAACAGCGATTTATAGTCGCCTCGTATTTACCTCGTCTCAGTCAGCAATGGATTTGCAACGTGTTCAACGCTTTTGCTTACACATCATTGTAATGACTTTTTGGTTTGATGAAAACGAAAATTAAATACACATTATGTACAATTTTGTGTAATTTAATATAGAGATTTTTCCTTCTGTGTTTCGTTATTGCTATGATTAATAAACATAAGTTAAAAGTCAGTTGAATATTTTGTATTGGTTATTTGTTTAAACTATTATTGAGTGTTTATTTAACAACCTTCAATCAGTTGTATACAAAAAATGTATTAGTGACAAAAATTCGACACACACCAATTTTAAAAAAAAATTCAAAATATTACTTACGAAAGACAATTTCGGTCGAGGCCGGTGGAAAAGCTATTATGAAATATCTCCAAGAACTTTGTTTTCCTCAAAGCTGTGACCACGCGGAAGTCTAGTCGTGCTTATTATCTTTACGCAAGAGTTCTCCCGGGCCGGGTAATACGGCTGGTTAGTTTTCTTTTGTATTCGTTTCTTTATGTTAAGATAACACAAGGCGACAAGCATTGTTGTTACAAATGTTGAAAACGATAAAGGTTCTCGGATACTAACGAAGATCAAATTTTAATACATTATCATCAATACATAAAGTGTTTTATTTTAAGCGTTAAATATTTTTGCAGTTCGTTTGTATGTCCATTGGTTAAATGTTAAACTACACGTTTGATGTTAAACGCTCATATTTTTCTTAGTTGTTTTGAAGCTCGCTTTCATTGACGCACGCCGCACGCACTTTATGTACGAACATTGATTGTTATAAGTTTTAAGTTTCCGTTAAGTTTTTTTAAAATGAAATGCAGCGATTTACGCAGCGATCGACGAGCTTAGGTTCAAATTTCGCGTGCACCTCTTTGTATATGTGGTTTCAGATCACTTATTGCAAAGGTAAAGCGAATATATGTTATGCGAACGAGTGAAATCCGCAATTCCGAATTTGGCAAGCTTTCCATACTTGGCCTTAATTCGTTACGTTTTAAGGGAAGACCCGAGTTCAAGGTATACAAAAAGTGTTAATACTGAAGGCTTTTTTTTTCAAAATATAAGGCTTTGTCATAAAAACAAAAGGCGTTTAAGTTTTAAAAGTTTAAACCTAGCGGAATATTGCTTGTTGGGTTATAAAATTTACGGTCTTGAGAAACAGTCCCGTTAATGTCTTGCCATAAAAGCAAGTCCATACCATACGATTCACATGACGTCATAAACAGAGTAAGCGCGTATTGTAATGTGGACGATGCATTTATATTGTGAAACGGATATTTTATAAAAGAAATTCAAAGAGAGGATAAGAATCACTATACCTTTAACATAATTTCTGATTATACGACAATGTAAAATTACTCGCGCGTCAAGCGAGTTTTATCCATTATGGCTAGCGCAATATTGTTTTTAAACAGATGGCAGCACTATCGCCTGGTGGCAGCACCATCGTCTTTAACGAACAAATGACATTCATGAACTAGAAGGTCTATATACAACATTTCTACTCAATATACATGTGCTTTATGATAACGTTAAAGTAATTGTATTCGGACTAGATGGGAATATGTGTGAGTTATGTAATTTATTTTTATTGATATTCATATATTAAATAATAGGTAATTATTTTGTAATATAGTGTAAGTAATAGAAACAGCAAGCGTAGCATATCCTAGTAGTCTTATTAGTATAATTAGCAGTCGTAGTAGTATAGAAAATGTTTATCGAGCGTTTTCAGATTAGCCGGCCAGTTATCGTAGCCTCCCAACAACCCTGTCAAACCGTGTTCGGCAGTTATGAACGAATGTATAAATCTTTGAAAAAACAATTGTAAAAAACGGATGTTTCATGGTGTTTATTATGGGCAGATTTTAATAAGGAAAACATACGTGTACACATACATATGTATATTTTTTAAATAAACGACATTCAAAAGCGCCTCTTGTATCATAACTTTTAAAGACGTATTATGCAAAGCTCTTGAATAACTCAGAAGCTAGAAGTATGCGGAGAAAAATTCCTTTTCGTTTTGAATTTCCCTCATACAGATTTTGCCTAAATTGAGTTTGTTCTGTAAATTCACTTAGATCTTTTTGCAAAGTTTCGTATATAGATTTGGCCAAGTTTAATAGGAATTTTTGTTTTATGACAATGTTTATAAAGAAAGGTTATATTGTTACAGCAAAATGGATGTGTAACAAAATTCTATTAGACACCTTTATTAAACAGAGAGTACCAACTGCCCATTATGACTGTTCTTAAAAAAAACTGATGCGCTTCTTCCATATTCATGTCAGGTGCTCCACAGATCTGATATGTTAAAATATGTTTCTTCTTTATTCATACTTAGCGTGTGTCTATTCCTCATGGATCGTGGCATAATGATACAATGAAAAATTATGTTATACATATATATAGGTATATATTATTTCAGTCGTTCAAATGTAATGCTATAAATCCTTTTGTGCGTATTCCCGTCGGTCTCTGTTTTGTGGGATTATCGTTATATTTAAAAATACTGCTTAGGTAAATCTTGTGGCTAGGTAAAAACCCTTAGTTTTGTCGTAGACGTTCAATATATTCACGGGTTAGGTACTAATTACTCATACACACTTTGAAATTACTCAAAAATTTAATGATCGAGCGCCGACTATATACCGAGTACAATCATTTGCAAGTCTCCGGGCATTGCCCAACTGTGGGACTAGAAACATAAATATATAGCGTTTTAGGATAACATTAAATTACATAATAAATACAATGTGAAGAAATGTGTATGAAAATGAATATTATAAGCCACATTGAAAAGACAAACTGTATTTCAGACAGATAAGGGTGTCATCATCAAAGTTCCCGAAATTAAGTCTCACATTTAGAAATCTTAACATAAAATGTATCGAAAACTCAAAATAATAAAGCACATTTATCGCAAGCGAAACACCGCACATTGTTTAAGCATTAACTTATAACATAAACCCCTTGGAGCGTTCGGCGCGAGGGTGGGGTCGCGTTCTTTCCGAAGGCCGCTGACGCCGCGATGCAATAAATCAACTGTGAACAGCACACGATAGAGATAAGGAAGAGCAACAAAAGGACTCCATAAATCGTTATTAACTACAGCGTCGATCGCGCGCGGCCCTCGCGTGCGCGCGGCGCGGCATATGTCGATACTGGTGTTAATTTTATAAAACTATGTGTTTACGAATAAAAAATTAAACATTATATTTAGTTATTACTATAGTTGTTATGTATGTTTGCGTATATGCATATGCCGTGTTGATTTATGTATATATGTACGGTTTCAGATTAAAACACTTAAATAATTAAATAATAAATTATTGCTCATTAAAACACTTGATGAAAAATATGTGTCCATCAAATCATATCATCATCATTGTCCATATCGGGGTCTCCTCTTAATATGAGCAGGATCAAGGTCGCAATCTGCCGTCTGCTGGTCAAATGCGGATTAGCAGACAATGATGTAGAGTAGTTAGTGTGAAGTTTTACTCTCAGCAAGTAGTGTATAATTTTACATGTAAAGAGGCGTGTGGATTTGAGCCCAGGCTCCCCACAGAAAAAGGATGAATCTTAAGCCAATACGTTGTTATTCGTATGCGTGAGATATTATTATTTATTATTATTACAAATTTTAGGTCTATGTAAGAGGTAGTTAGATTAGTAACATATAATTCAGTTGCCCATTTACTCCACTAGCTTGTGTGTAACGAAGTATGAACTAAGGGATAAAGGGATTCGCCTATCGTTATTAATTGCCGCTTAATCCCTTCTAAATCTCAGTGGGATAGTAACGTCCTGATACAACTGGGTTGTTGTAAAATAATTTATTTGTTTCCTGTTTTAAACCATTTGTTAGGCAATAATTGCTAGGAATAATGCACATAGGACTATTTCGATTAACATGGAGTGCCATCTAGGCGACAGTGCTGCCATCTGTTCAATAGCAATAGTACCGTGGCCTACTGTAAAGTCGAGTGGTGCTGTTAGTTCTATACAAAATAAACGTAACGCAGCTATATTTCTGCACAGTTAATATAATGTACCTACTTACTCGTACCCCTATTTACTTCAAAAACTAATAGGTACACTAAGAAATGTAAAAAAATGTTAGAGACTTCTCTTTTTAACAACGTAATATCATGCCTGAAATCTCTCAAAAGGTAGGCAAAGGAATGTAGTACATTCGCACGTCTCACCAACTGGTAAGACACTAAGGTAAGATTTGACACAAGCAACAGGATTTTAAGAAATACATATGTTTAAGAAAAGTTAATTGAATTAAATCTTAGTTCCGGTGAACGCGTTTTTGAATACCGCAAGTGGATGGGATTTGTTACAGCTGACGTACCTTTTAAGTTTCGTCCTACTTACGTGTTAATTAGTGGTTAAGTACATTTGAGGACAGAGACCTTGAGGTTACCTCTCCGGATCTATTATTTATTTATATTTAAGTTCTTTGTAATTACGCATTTTAATACATTTATATCAAAGAGTCTTGTCAAATGTCTCATTGCAAATTATACTAACCAAACCGGATCAAATAAGTTATTTAACGTAATTTATTGATTTGTTGCTTTTAAACGTAATTGGTTAAACATGCAAGTGTACTACACTTCTCCGCCTACCACTTCGGAGATTATAGGCATGATGTTACATTTAATACTTTTGTAATAAATAATTTAGTGCGTATGTTTTTGTTATTAACGTAGCAATGATAATGATAACAAAGCTCATGAGATATGTTTTAATATCGTCAGCTTATATCGCGTCGCCGCACGCAATGTAAGCTTCACCGTCGGATAACGCTGGTTTATTGTCAACCGCTGTTAGATATTAGATATGGTAATAAATACCATACGTAGACATAAACGTATGGATTTTTATTTAATTTAAAAATGTCGCTTTACAGGACCGGCCTTGGTTTTTAAATGACTATCGTAGACGTTATAATAACCGCGTCGTAATAAACGCTAAATGATAGGCACTGCTAATTGAAATTACTGTAGTACTTACAATGTTATCCATTATTGTTGTATCGATGTCGTGTTTACACAAACGACGAACTTGAAGACGTGGTGCGTAACAATATTTGTGGTTTTAACGTACACGTTGGGAAATACATCACGAGTAAACGGTCGGAGATAACAATGTGTAACAAGGGACAAGATAAATTGTGACATTAAATTTTGACATACTCTCTACGCTTGCGATGGAAGTCAACCTTCCCAGCGTGCATGTAAACAACTAGTTATCTAATTTAAGAAGTGATTGTTAGAACAGAAAATTTGCCTTTATTATTATCATTCATCTCTCTCAGTCAGGTCTCAATACACTGCTGGATGTAGATCTCCCCAAACGAGTGTAATTGTGTCCTGTTCTCGGTTGTGTATCGTTTTATACTGACATTGTATATTGTGTATTGGTGGCTAGACCGTGTGTATGCGAGGGGCGCGCGTCGCAGTCAAAGGTGAGCACCAATCTATGACTACCCTCGAAATCGGTATCAGACGTGTATGAACGGTAGCAGCCATTTGTCTCTGACTGATTCTTCGCTACTCTCTTCACTTAAAAAAAAAACAGATAATCACATTTAATTTAAAGTTATAAGTTAATCCATCTATATTATCGAAAGCATTAGCATCAGTATCGCCCCAACACGGATAATCTATGTTTAGGTACAGCTAATTCTTACTACGAATTGTAATGTGTAAATCTGCCCATTATTTTATTCGTCATGTATTCCGTTACCCGTGGCTGCTGCCAAGTTCTTATGGCACCCATTATTATGTGACTAGCGATATTTACATAAGTGAATATTTTTTCTATTCTTTTTCCAGCTGGTGGGCTCTATAATACAGTCAGTTATACTGTAATAAACATCTACATATAGACGACCACAAGGAATGTTAAATAGGATCATGGACATTGTAAGATAGGATCCAACCTCACCAATCTACTACATTGTATACTACAGTCCTATAACCAATACTTTTATTTTCAGCTGATTTTAAATGGATTATTTCCCACGAATACTTATATTCCTATAACTGGAGGCTTGGAGATATATTAGCCACTTATGATTATGCTGGCTTGTTTGCCACTCTCTCATACCATATTTATAAGTCTAGCTGAGAATCAAAACAAGAAGAAGCGACATGAAAGTTGTAGCGAATATGAAATCCGAATTACGCGAAGGCCACCTTAATTTCGTGAAGTATTCATTCCATGATGAAGTGCGCCGTTCCCGGAATGAGGACTCGTATTTTTTATATCGACCGCTTGTGAAAATAAAGCAAAAAAAAGTAATAATTTCGGTTTGTGAAGCGGCACTTACAAGTAAATGCCTTACTCGGGTCGAGATTAATTTTAACGTGGGGATTAGTTGAAGGAGGCGAGTTTAGTGCTCGGAGACTGTATAATCATCAGGCTGTTCTTATGGGTAATGACTCGCGCTTAGTTAGCGAGCTCTTTCGCTTCGGCTAACTCTTCCCTGCAGCCTTCATAGACTTGTTTTTGTGTTTTATTTGATGGTTCGCGTCTCAGTTTAGGGTTCTATACACGTTTGCTGGAACTCTAATTATACAACGGGGAAATTTATCTGTGGAAAAAAATATTAAGCTGTGTATGCATAGGCTGTTTATGTATTTCAATAGCGTATTCTCCAATGAACGACTCGTTTAATGACCTATTTATTTGGTTCACTTAAGTATTTTCCAAGTCCTTCGTTATATAAAGTGTACCATTTGCTTATGTTATAAAGCGAATTCGTTAACTGTTTATCAGTTTTTTCTGGATTTATGCTCGAACTAACGTGACAGTTGGATTTGATACATTAGAACTTAGGGTTTTAATTTTTCATATTTATTTAATATGGTAACATAACTTTTATAAACACTAAATTTGTTTTACATCCGTATATTAAAAGTTGAACGATTACCGTTATTTGCTGTATTATAAAAAGGTGTTAGGGTCGAAAACATTGGAATATTTATATTACACCATCGCCCGGGTTCTTTAGGTACGTGGATAGAAAGAGAGTATTGAGGACCACATATTTTCATTCTTACGTACATGACGTGCTTCTTCTATATCATCATCCTCTTATTCTAGTCCATTACTGGATAGAGGCTTCTCCTTAAGGGTTATGCCCATAATTCCTACGCACGGTTCGGACTGGCGCGATGAAACGCACGATTTTGGGGTTTTCTGACTCTCCCCTAACGGTATCTGACTATATGATGAAGATAGTCCTAGTCTCCCTTCCCTCCCTTCGGTCTGTCGACATATGCATTGTTAAGCTCTATAAACTTTTAAAAATAAAAGTTAGCATAACGCTTAATAAAGGAACGCTACCGAAAAATTTGTCTTTCCTATGTGACTGCTTATCTTTGATTGATGGTAGATAAAAATTGGTAGAGAACCCTTCTCACAGCGATACATATTTCATGGGAGAACTGAGCTTCCCGGATCAGTATCAGCTCGACGTCGGCTTGCTCATTCATACGTGAAATGGACGAGAGCGCGAATGTTATCATCGGTGAGGGAATTGGTTTCGCGGAATAAGTTTGCTGATAAATAGCTAACGATTGCGCCTTTATGCTATTGTATTGGAACTATTTGTTGTTTATGTAGAGTCAGGCGCGATCTACATTCGACTTATGTATATGTTTTAGACATATAGTTGCATGTACTGCCTGCCTCATGAGATACCTGGTGTAAAAATCAGCAGCCTATTGTAGTCCACTGCTGGACATAGACCACCTCATAGTGTCATACCTATAATCGCAGAGAACAGCTCGCACCGCCTATGTTATTGTACATAGGTGGCTAGGGCATTTAGCTGTGCCTAGCCAGACCGCGCCATACTGCGATCTGCCAGTGCCGGCTTGACTCGCCTCTTACAACACCTTGTCTCCCGGCACGCGGTCACGCAATGTATTCTTACTCCGTCCCAACAGGCATAGATAACGTATGACAATACAATAACGGTAAAATCTCTTGTAAATACCGTAGCATACCGGTTACGTAGCAAATGCGTAGTCAGTTCGTGTAGCGGTGATCATGTATTCGTAGACGATTCGTAGTAGTAACTGTAGCGAACGAAACACCAAACATTAGCTACAGAGTAAACGAACTAAGGCCACCATGTGTACATCATCTGGCGTTTATAATAAGTACTATTTTGGAAAATTACAATCCATACAAAAATACGAAAATAACTAAATGAGCTAGACTCAGGAATGCTACAATCCCTTCATCCAGCGCGTTATTGGCATTGAAAGTATTAATGTTCATTTCAGACAAACTGTGTTTATATTTATTTGTATGTATGTAGTATAGTCTAGCAGTATACTTACCATAGCACAGCCTGCTCCTGGTGTAGGGTCCCGTGGGAGCTCTCCCGATACATAGCTTTGTAAGATTATTATTCAGAGGTGAAAAGAAAATTGATCGAATAACATCGATATAGTTAAATATACCTAACCCATAAAGGTTTCGGCGTGACAGTATTATGATATGAAATAAATATTTGAAAGCGCCAATGAAGTATATTATTTTATAATAAAAATTATCATAACTCTAAAAACTCCTTGGTCTCTTCCATTGCGAGATGAATATTTCGGGGCGGCAGTAATTTGGTGAATATATATTTTTTCAGCAAAATGCGTTTTATCTGCTACACCCAATCTCCCGAGCGGGATTATGCCATGAAATCCCAATTTCTCCGACCCAGCATCCGATTTAGGCACTTGTCGCATCATTGTAGCGATAGCGAATAGAAAAATATGACAACGCTACAATCAATAAGGAATTTAATATCTTTATGGCTTAAACGCATTACGCCATAACGCAGTCTAAAAGTGCCATATTTCGATGGTGAAAATGAATTGGAAAATCTAGAAACTCACGCATACGAGACTCGTAATTCTATCTTTTATTCGTCTCCGGTACGACCGATGTCTCAGACTTATATCGTTTCATCGCTCAAAGCGCTGGAATAATCGCTCCCGTTAAAGAAGTTCATTATGCTTGCCATAATCATGCGCGGAATTTCGTATTAAATCTCTTCCTGTAGATTGAACCGTTGTTAATCCATGCATACTAAGTTATATCTCTATATTCGTTGTAATATATTAATGAAAGAGCGTGTTAATCATTCATAAACATTACCTTGTATGACGTAGGTGATAGTTGTTCGTACGTCATCAGCCCTGTCTCATCCACTACTGGACACACGTCTCCTAATGTGCCTTGTTATGCACGATGGTTGGCTGACCGGTTGGTTGGCTGTTTATTTGTTTGATTTTTGTCCATAGTAGTGGATCGTAGTGTACAACTTTTTGCTGTGTTTACACTTATGGCCGTCGGAGAACAGGGTTATGTAGATGTTCTTAGGCTGTACCACGAACAGTACGTCGCCAAAGCCTCGTCTATTGTATAGCAAGGTTCAGCGCAGGTAGGTGACGTGTTGCCTTGGGCTCCTATGGTGGAGCTTGGAACCCTTATACTCCTTACTTAACCCTTAATATGCAAACGTTGAATATTACGAAAAACAAAAACTATAAAATATTATGTCTATGAAACTCAATTTTAGTAGGTCAACGGTTAGCAAGCGGTCAACGAGGGCTGTTTTGAACAGATCCGTGTCTTAGTTCTCGGAGAATTAATGAATGTACAATTAATAGATATTTCATTCTGCGTACCCGCAGACAGCCTAGACAGAACGGTCCTATCTAGCTTATTAATGATTTATTTAATCGTAAGATAAATATCTTCCTGTCATATTGGAACCGTACAGACAATGGAAACTGTTCTAAGAAAGCGATAGCTGACCTAAAATCACCATTTAGTACAAATGTTAACGAAAAAATTATAGTAGCGTAGCACGCCTTCCATCCGAGCGGGGTCACGATATACGCAGAGTGGTTGGCAGCGATTACCCATGAAGAACTAAATACAGAGCTCAGTGGCGTCCTATTGTAATCTAAGACCAGCAGTGGACTGGAAACGAGCTACCGATCATGACGGCTAGATAAACTGAGGGTATTATCAACGACAATCGTTGCGTTATTTATTACATTAAATAACGTCGGGTCAGAAACGTTATATACGAGTACGTGAAATGTTAATGTAATTTTTTAAAACGTTCGTTATCAATATGATCTTATCTATTTACTTAGACACTCGTAAGTAATTATAAACTATTTCCGGTTTTCTGTAACAACAATACATGTATATTGAAACTGCTCTAAAATGTCGCATTTGACTCTTAACAATGGCATATAAATGAAAGATTCGCTCCGGTACTGAACAGAATTACGGAATTCCTTATTAATAATACATCGGCCATGTTATTTATTATTATATCTCAGTTCATCGTGCTCTTAGTTAATTATTACGAAGATAAATGACTGCTTCGTCGTGACACGGGTCATCGATCTATAATACATCTCGAAATGTAATATTATGTTTCATTCGTGGTGATGAAATTGATTTGAGTCAACGCACGTAGCTCGGGTCCCGTTACTAACATGTTCTTAATTAAAACCATTCATATATTTTGCGTAGATGTACGTATATACGTAGATCTTGTATGGAATAACGGTGTCCCTTTAGGCTGTTCTTCCCTTTTGTGTTAAATTGAGTTGTCGGGATAATGGGAGCCATCTTATAATTAAGACGGTGATCTGGTTTTGATCGGCGCTTGTGTAATACGAACAATGGGATTGTAATAGAACAATGATCGATGGGTAATGATTGTAGGTAAGATTTAAACGAGTTTATTTAATTCCCTAGAGTATGTTTTGAGACTGTCGCTTATTTAATGAGAATTAAAAATCTCTATTGAGCACAACTTGCGTATAATAGTAATCAAATATAATTATGTAACTGCTAGTTTTATTGTATCATCACGCCAATTTTCTACTGGGGTAGACATAGTTCTAATCATTATTATTATATTTTGGTAATACTTGAGGTTTTATTAATGAACAGCAATCTCTTAAAGTCAATCACAAAACTAACTTATTAACAAGGGAATTTTACAGTTTCGAAACAAAGTAATATTGAAACTTTGCAAGATGAGTCTTTCTAGGACAAATACACAATGGGGTACATACATACATACAATATGTATGTACGGTACACTGGTATCCTCACAGTACCCAGTTCCCATCCGTTCCTGGTTTAGTCAATTACTCTTTGAAGCGGGTCGCGCCGGAAATGTAACACGTACGGGAACAATTCCATGATGGCACTCGTTTTTTTACACAAGAATATTCGATGAGAAAAAAACCGGCGTTCGTGTACCAAGATGATGATAGAAAGAAGTTCGTTAGATCTTTTAGGATAGAGATGTTTGGCACTCGGTGGTCCCTGCCGACCCCGTAAGGGAACTGGCGTGATGACATAATAAACCTATTTTACGGAACACTGATTGAAAAGGCGAGCAAACGCAATGCGCTTTTTTAAGCATTTGTCGGTCATTTCACGAACACGCTATTGTATGTAACTTTCGTAAATCTCCATAACTCTATTCATCTCTTTGCGAACATCAGTAATGAAGTTCGCAATGTTCTGTGGGTTTAATGGTGAACTGATAGGGCCTCTTGATTCTTGGACTTGCTTCAGTTTTTGCTGAAAGTGTTCTTAAGTTGAACATTAATCATTGCTACCGACTATTTGCCTTGTTAATTGATAGATATATTGCATGTATTGTCATTTGACCTGGATGCAGGTGCTCACGAATAAGAATTCTAACGTAGCCTTGAACAAGTAAGTCAGATCGGCTGCAAGGCAATTAGAGTCTCAGTAACGGCGTTCGTGTGTGAAGAGGGGATGAATGCAGCAGAAACATCGCAGGTTTTGTAAGGATTGAGGCATTTCGCATTCAGTGCTCTCTGCCTACCAGGTCAGGGACCTGCGTTATCATATAGTAGCGGTAATCATTGCCATTCGACTTTAAACATCTTCCGTAACTGAATAGCTCTGGATATAAATGGAACTCAGTCATTGTTGTATATGTACACAAGTCATCAGTTGCAGGCTGCGCATCGCAGCTCGGCGCTAATACGTCGTGTGCCAATATGAATTGTAATTCCGCCGTCTACGTGATGAACACGCAATGCCATTTGCCTAACAAACATATCTGTTTTGCTTACGTACGTACACCCGCCCACACATACCCACACACACCCACACACACAGTCACACACAATAGTACACGCTTCTGCTATTATCACAGTTTACGCACGCATAGGGTTAATTAAGCACCGAGATATATGTTACGTAATAAGCGATACAATGTTCTTAAGGTATTACAGGGTCCTTGTTAAAATTTATGTATTGTAGAATAAAGGAGACGTTTATATTGCGTTCCGTGGGGAGTCGTCGGTTTGAGTGAGGTTTTTGGAAATTTAACGTCGTCTTGTTTTGGAGATAAGCAATTCCCGGTAAGTTTACGCTCCACGAGATGAAATTCCCAACATGAAGTAATAACCGTTCAGTACATAAAGAAATGTTGGGCTAGATTAGAATAATTAATTAGATTAGATTAATTGAGATTTGATTTATTGAATTAGACGTATAATTATATTTGGTTCAGATATTCTAAAACACTCATCAAAAACGTAACATATTAAACAATTTTAGACATTACATCGTAATGCGAAAATGTAACAATATTAGAATTTTTTATGTATTTGTATAAAATATCATAACGAAATGTCTAAGATGTACAAAATAATCCTTAATTACTTTTTGCGTTGTATATATACATATTATACACACACATTTATACGAGTATATGAATGCGCGTACATATTCTCCAGTGCAGTCGTTTTTAAAGCCAGATTAAAGCCCACATATTTCTGCTGGCCGGATTGTCGCTTTACGTGCCATTAAAAATACGTATAAAACACAGCTTACGTATAAAAGGGCAGAGAATAAAAACATTGCATTCTCGACGGCTGAACACCACGTCAGGGATATGAGAACATAACGGCGCAAAGTAAAATTTCAATTCCAATTTTAAAAGATTATAATAGATCTTATATTTACTTTATCACGTTTTTTTTGAAGTAAGGAGAGTAAACAAACAAACTGGCAGCCATCAAATACCATAATTTCTCATTTATTTTGAAAATGACACTAGACATTAGTTTCTATTCAACCCTTTTTAATAGGTCATATGTATAACATAATGGGTACAAAGTGTTACTTCAATAATGTCTTATTATTACCATATTGTATTAACATTGCTGAGTTGTCTTATCATTAACAGATTAAGATTATGATTACGTCATGCCAAGTAAGGGTACGTAGTGAATACTGAATGTCAAATATCTCTATTCTTACATAAATATCATACTTCTATATACACAATTTTCTTAGACGTTATATAAAGAATGAATAGTTATGTACGGTATTTCTAAATATATAGGACGAATGATATGTGATCAGGATTCCAATCACGTCTGATTGTACTAATGTATGCATACTTAACGATTTTGAATATACAAGTGAAGTGAACGGGATCTATCGTATTGTTAGAGTATCCCATTAACACGCTTAATAATATCTGGCAGGTAATGGTTTATATCGTTAGGTTTCAGTTAATAATGATTTGATACTGATTGATTTAGTGAAAATGGTACTGAAGGGTTTCGCGTGGCGAACTATAGTATTGATAAATTAGTTAAGTACAACTAGTTTTGTTATAGTCTGTATAAAATACATAATAATAAAATAAAACTTACGCAACCATTAACAGTGGATTTAGACAAAGATGCGCTTTACTCTATTAATACTATTGAGAAATATAGAAGCTTTTGTTGTTAGTAAAAGTACATATATCGATGGCTAGTAACTATTGATTTTAAAACGCATAAGAAAATAATGAATTTTAATATTAATAATATTAATTTTAATATTAATAATATTAATAATATTAGTTGGTGTAACGGTGAAGGTAAACCTTCACATCTTAGGCTTTTCCATAGTGTATGTATACCTATGGTATGTGGCCAGCGTAGTGTCTAGTGTTTACCTTTTCTCATTCTGAGGTGGGACCCATGTGTACCGATGAAATGATGAAAATGGTCGATGATCATACGAGTATGTTCATAGGTACTCAATTAACGTTAGTACTAAAATAGACCGCATTTCAATGATTGCAATACTTTTGCTATTGAATAAACTAAAATATTTAACAAGTCTAGTTGCAACGTCACTTTAAACGTACTTAAGTTATATCTCATACATAAAGATAACGCAATTTCAGTCTCTTGACACAAGGCCGTGACGTTACAAACTGATTTTACGATTATTGCACCCGCCTCTTACAATTGCCAACCCGAAAAGGTATAATTTTCTTTTATAGGTCTTGAGAACTGTTCGCTATCTTACTAACTTTACGGCTATGGCCTTTGGCATCCCATGAATGTTTAATAACTATGGACGGTTGTTAAATTGCTATAGTCCCATAATTGTAATATATTGATACCTCTTATCATATTTGATTGCACTAGACGAGCAGCAGGTGTCGAAGCGTTAGGTAATTCGTTCCATTTTTTAGTTTAAAAGTCAATTGAATGGTACAGTTTGATCACAGACTTGAGTATGATCTTGATAATATGAAAATATACAATGAATATTTTGTCTTATTTAATTTAATGTTTGTAATAAACATTAGGTACCTAAAAGGTTGTAGCTTTCTGCTCTTTTTCTCTTAATAAATCTTATGTCAATTCTCAAATACATCCGTGCACCTGATATGTTTGAAAAGGTGTGTAAAGATTTCATATTTTTATTAATATAAAGGTTGTTATATCAGATAACTAGAGTTGATTAAGATCACTTATCAGAAAACTAGAGTATTAATCAATCAAAGACAACTGCAAAACAGGCGTTGACAAGTAATTAAATAAAGTTAAGGTTCTTGTGTCGCGGTACCAAGTCCGGAGTTCATTCGAATTTCAAACCACTACGCTAATCACTGCTACTTATTAAACGCTTATGCTTGCACAAATATTTAATGTTAGCATAACATTATGCTTGCCTGCATTGTTTCATACGATACATGATACAACAGTATCGATACGAAAAGCGCATGATCGATATATTTGTATGTACAAATTATATACGTAGGTATACATACGACAGCAAACATTACTTAAGATACATTTGTCGGCAAACATTATCCACATGTGTACTTACGTTTGATCGAAATTTATTATATTAACAACATTATGTATGTGTAAGCCTAATCCGCCTGGGAGCCGCGCGCTGAGTGGAACGTATATTTTGTGATTGAACACAAACAAGGCTTGCAGCTGGCAATTGTGATAAAGAACATTCGTACGTACGCCGCGCAGGCCGCGTGGCGCGGCCGCTATGCAGGAAAAACAGTATAAACTACGTTTTGTTACCGTTTCCATTCTACGCGGGACTGGGCGAAATTATTACTGTAAGTAATGGTGCGTGGTTTTCTAACATCTAAATAAAAAAAATTAAAATTTGTTTTATTCATCCAAATGAAGAGAAATACATATATAGCAAAGAAGAAATGGAATTTAGATAGTTACGGGATGGTAGCGTCTGTTGACAATTTAAACGTAAATGTTATTGGAATAAATATTCAGAATCGAATTGCGTGTATAAGAGTCACGTACACTCGTATGTAGAAGCAGTTAGTTAGGTCGGAAATTATATATATTTAGCACTCGATGCTCTCTGCCATTTCCGTAGTGGACATGGCGTGTTAATAAAATAATAAAAATATTTTCACAAATTTAATATTCCCATTGCAGAGGCTTGAGATTTATGTTAATCGCGTCGACGGTAATGAAATTATTACAGTCGCAGAAAATTCGCTAAACTAATCTCATTCAGCTTACTTTGACCGAGACAAAACAAAGTTTGTTGGGGACGGTGTTAAAAATGGGAATGCCCATTTTATGGGCACAAATGTTCATAATGTGGGCGAAGGCGATAATAAAGTGCAGTTAGTGAGTACAATTTCGAGTCGGGAAAACATTTAGAAGGATGGGAGTGGGGGGAGGGGCAAGACCGTAAATTCCCTCTTCCCCGTCATTCTCCATAATAATGTCACAACTCCTATTATGAGCACATTGTTCTGCTGTGACGTCATATTATGCAGGTTTTTTGTAATGAAAAATTTGTGTACAAAGTTTTAGACTATTCCTTTCTTTAATAACATTAGCAATTTTTTTATTTACTTTGATGGCTCGACGAATAATTGAAATTTTATCAATGTCACAAACGGTTTGTGAGCATTATGTAGTAAATAAAAAAAGTAATATCTGATTGTAAATAACTTTATGTGGAGTAAATACAATTTGTATATTATAGACGTGTACGAAATCGAAGTTTGCAATATAAAGACCAAATTTTTGCTGTTCATCATAGATACAAAAACACAAACATGTACACGCCGACGTTCACACACGCATAATATGTATATGTGATTTAGCACAATACAAATTGTTAAATGATGTAGCGGGTTACTCTCGTATGTTTACTCGGGACGTCGGATCTACCCGACGTCCTTTATCATGATCTCACGCTGATCGCAGTGACGTCACGACAGAGACTGATTGACGTGAGTTAAGTCGGTATATGTAATGAAGTTTATACATATCTACTTACGGAACCTTCATACTACCTAATACATACATACTTACATATCTTCATGGTAGGCCCCGCTTCTTATGTATAATTCACTCTTCGTACATGTACGCCGATTTCGGAGAGTTTCCACATCCGTGTCAACCAGTGCCTGAAGAAACCTCTACGAGCGGCTACTATGTCGGATCAGGTACGATCATATGCTGCCCGGCCCACCCTGGACATTGCGACTAATCCTTTCACCACGATGACTGATCACTCACGATCAGCTACCGACTAAAAAAGAAGAAGATCAGTTAAATCTGTGGCCTATTTGATTGAGATAGTATAGTACCATAAGAGATAGTACCTAATACACAACACAAATGTATCTTTTTTCAAATGACATGGAGCATGACAATTCGACCATTTTATTTCAAAGTTTACAGTCTATCCTACTGTAACTAAGGAGCTGATGGACTACGTTTATACGTATATAATATATACATATGTAGATGTTTCTTTTCTTAAATGTATATATATGAGAAGGACATTATTTTATGGGCGTATTAAAGGACAAAACGACGGCCGTAACACAGTGCCGCGTGTAAAAAGCGACCTTTTCTTTACAACAATAGTAAAAAGTAACGACTGTCGCTTGCTCGATGTCGCGAACATCACGCTCCGCGGACACCTTTATGCGCGGGGACGGGTCAAGGGACACCACACTTGTTTCTGAGTGTTGCGTTTTTATATTTGTTAAGAGTTGCTAATAACAATTATAATTCACGTCTATTGTTACAATCATCATCTGCATATTATATACTATACTGCTGGACATAGTCCTCTTCTGAAAGGATTTTCCCTGTAATCCCCACACTGTGCATGCGAGTTGGGGATCGCAAAGCGCAGTCTCTCTCACCACCTACCGCGCTACACCGCGATCTGCCGGCGTCAGGTTTAATCGAAACTTACGATACCTTGTATCCCGGCACTGAGTCGGGGAATGTGAATTACATTATAGTAAGAATTACCTCTGTCCCGACACGAACAATTGTTACAATACATTCGACATATTCCAGTACTCTTCTAATATACGCAGACATTACCGCCTACCGCTTGTAGGCCAGTAAAATCTGCCTCTATCAGAATGTACGAGTATATAACCAGCGAGGCGGACCGCGGTCTTTACTCTACTCAATATGAGAGAGATCCGTGTCCGACAGTAGAACGACAAAAGTGTTGATTTTTAAGATTAACTAGTCAATATTTTGAAAGAGAATATTTTTCTTGATTATTCAGATGATTAAAGCTGATGTTCCTTTAATACGTCTCTTCGTTATGTTGCTGTTGGTTATTGATCTGTGGTTTTAATACTCGTGCGTACTAAGTGAACACTAACACGAAGCGGTTAAGTGGTCTCGATAGCTTTCAAAGTAATAATGTGTGGAGGGGCTCCAAGTTATGATGTGAAATGTCCGTAAAATTCATAAGTCGCTTTGCAGATTTTAGCGGTATTATATGAATATTTTTATTACATATTACGCCAGCAACGCATTCGTCCCTCCTTATTGCTAATGTTTGAAGGTGACGGTGACCAGTTACGAGTGTCTCCAGCTGGCCTGTCTGTTATCAGTATCAGTTGTATACATGAAACCCGAATAAAATAGATTCTACCTTTTTTCAGGCAAGAGTTACATTCAGATTTCTCATATCGGTCTCACCTCGATAAACTTACTTGTGCTTTATTGTGATGAAAAGCTTATGTACAAAAGATTTGAAGTTAATTTATACATGTGGGGTTATTGGTAATAAGACTAATAAATAAACAGAAGGCTCCAGCTGGGTAGTGTCCAAGTCTGGGGTGTGCGAGAGTGTAGAAAAACCACGTGAGGTCTGTAGGCAGGGATATACTTAACACTTGATGATCACTGCTGTATATCCAATAATGGACCTGGTGTTATGATACAATAATAATAAGAAAAAGAAACACCATAAAAATCTGACATTACTAAAATGTTATTATCATCAATATCCTTCGAATCGTACCACTTATACCACGTACCACAAACGGAAGTGGCAATGTTTATTTGTAAATAAGATCGCAGTACCAACGCTCGGGAAATCCGGGAAATAAGAAAAACTCCCAAACAAACTATATAAGCACTTAAAAGGGAGCACACAAACAGGAATTCGTGTGAACGCTCCATGAATATATTTAAATGAATTCGAAACGCAGCGGCACAATTGGAACGTTCGGAATAAAATTCGTAAAGCCTCCCGAAAACTTCATCCCTTATTCCAAAGGGTATGATAATATCAGTGTTGTGTAGGTTTCTCGTAAAGTTTCATACCATTTCTGCTCATACTTATTAAACATTTCCAATGAAAAATATTTTGCTAGCAATTAATATGAAAAAGGCGTGCCAACGATCTACAAAGGATGGTAAAGAAAATAGTCCAAACAAATACGAATCGATGTGTGGAGGCCTCGAATATATTTGAATGTATTCGCACTGGAGCGGCACAACAATTGGAGCGTTCAGAATAAAATCTGCGAAGCCTTTAGAAAACTTCCTCCATTGTCCCAAGGGTCCGGAAATGTGAGTTAAGGCAAGTTTTTTTGTATTACCTCGACGTATAAATAAGTATAGTTGCGGAAGAGGTGGATGAAATACTTTTGAATCATACTTAAAATAGTACGGAGCACGTAGAATGGGAAAGAGGCCCGTTAAATCTATATGGTTAGAAATGTTGGCCAGTCGGTGATCTCTACCCAACCTGTAACGGGCCTGGCATAATAGTATAAAATAATCACATATCCCACGACCCCTAGCCGAGCAGTCAGGTTCACTAACCAACGAGCCACTCCACTGATGAGAAATTCCCATTGTGATATTCGTTATGCCGCTATATTGTAATGGACGCTATTGTTAAATATTTAAGTACCGCTGTAATATTCGTGTTCGCTCCGTTAATTCAGCTATTTACGTCATGTTCGGCAAATTGCTCAATAGTGTGCATTTGAAATACAATACAATTGCATTGTGTACTCAATGAACCGTTGGCTTAAATTACTATGGGTGTCGTCCCCAATGTTAGACAATGTAATTTTGTGACGTCTGCATACGATGAACATTTTGGTGCTATCATTTGTTATAGTTCGTAGATGGCGTATTGATTCACTGGCATGGTCACGTAACATATAACTGGTATTAATACCATTCTCGTCCTCGCCAGATGTTGTGTTCTTAAAATAATGCCCTTATATACTCTGCCTAAACAGACATGCAAATATTTTCTAAAATGTCAATACAAAGTTACAGTGGCCAGATGAAAGTGAAAAGATACATTAAACATACTATTAACAATTATTAATTATACTAATTATTATCGACACAAAACAAGTTGACAAAGAAATACATACGAGTAATATTACATATAATACATGTTTTATCACAAATTGATTCTTATTCTTACATTATTAACCAATTATTCATATTCATAGTTATGTGCAAAATATTCATGGTAGTTATATCAAACAATATTCATTTTCACCATTCTCAACAATTCATTATTGTTTTGAACCAACAAATTATAACACTATTTATTTACGGGTATCCGCATTTGTTGAGTAACTATGTGGTTGAGCATTATTAAATTAGCGGTGGAATACAAGTATATAAATATACTTTTCTGATACAGCATAAAATTCATACGCCACTTAACAAAATATCGGATTGCTTAATAGAACCCATGGCTGTAACAATATTACAAAAAAAAAGAATTTCTGAAGCAGTATAACTATAATAAAATACCAAGAACGATAAAAGATTGGATTCGTTAATATAACACATTTTAAAAGATTGTACACTTTTATAACGAACATACTATCATTCATCTGTACTGTGGTAAACCAGCGTTGGAGAATCTGACTCGTAATAATTATTATTTGCGTACAAAAATTGTATCTACCTGCAAGTAGAATTTTATTTTTGTTACTGCTTTGAATATGCAATATATTTATTTTTGTTGATAAAGTTACGTATTTATAAAATGTGAAATGAAAAACTTCTTATAAATGCTTTAATCAGACCACCAAATTATAACTAGCAATCAGAGGCAACACACGCGTATGTGATATTAAAGCGAGCATTCTCAATTAGGTTTGTGTGTGTGTACAACGAAAGTACATGAAAGTGATGTAACGCCGGGCGCCTCTCGCCGCATCGGACCCGCTTTACAGCTTGACAGAGATGAATGTTTCATTTATTCTCCACAGTGTACACATATTTACTTTCTGAATCTATACAAGTTTTACTGTTTAATTAATTTATTATTCGCTTTCGTTTCCACTATGTGCGGTTGTATGATTTCAGTCTGTCTGTATTTCGATGCCTGAAATTATCTAAATTGCTTGAAATTTGAGGAGCCGGTGGAGTGAATTTGCTTTTCGTGGTTTTTATGCTGCAATGGTTATATTAATTTTTTTTTCAGGTAAGGATACAAAAATAAAGCGAATCCGGGATTACTTTTTGAAACACTTTTTGGACGTCAATGTAAGTACTGCTCTGCTACCTACATTTGATTATGTAATATTTAAAATTATTAAATTTAATTAATGTTCTTTTTTAAAAGTTGCGATGTAAAATGTCTAGATTTAGAACAAATTGGTTATTTGTAGGATGGGCGGCTTCTCTGATGGGTATTTTCGGGGTGAATTTCGGACATTAAAACCGTCGAGAACGGAGACTGCGGTCCACCACTGATAGATCTACTTAGATTTTAGTGGCAAATCAAAATCCTAAATTCTATTCGATGACTTTTAAGTATCTAAAATACTGGAAGTTTTGAATCACTCTCTCTTTAATTTTATCTCATTATCATTATCATCTAAATAACTAGTAAATTTTGACGTTGAATGCTGTACTTTAGGGCTTCTTCCTTTATTGTATGTTAGCGTGAGATTTATGGGAAAAACATCACAGTAGAAGCCAAGGTCCAGCTGAAATTGGGAGGGGGGGGGGGATGATGATGATGATAAAAAGGTGAAAGAAACTCTTGCCTGGTCAATTTCTGCGAGTTACATATAACAAAATCTGTATCCGACAGTGCAAAAGTTACAACAACAAGTTAAAGTATTCATTGAATCCGGCGTTCCGTACACCGCAGCAGGAACATAAAAGTCCAATAAATTTTTGTATCTCACCGGTATTTTAACTTTACTCGAATCAACAATTCTGACTCCATCAAACTAGAAAGGTAAAAAATATACGGAATATATTTGCTGAATCACATATTTCTCTTTTTTACAGAGCTGCCTGCGTATGAGCGATTTTTTCTTGTGAACTTATGTAAAGCTATTGTTATATTTCAATTTCCATGCGGTCGTACATAACTACATGCAACTAAAATGTAGAGTACGTATCTCTCAATGTGGAAACTTACCAATTTTTTCTTGTTTGTGTACTAGATTGATGTGTTTCGTTATTTACAATTTTTGTCCTAGTTCCCAAGCGTTTTTAATTAGATCGCGTTCTAAAGTTGACATTTCGTGGACGACATAAACGCAATGTCAAAAGTCGTGAAACTTAATTAGGAAGTCCAAGATTTAGTTACCTTTGTTAAAGCTGGTGAAAACGTATTAAATATGGGAATAATAATGTATTTTAAATAACATACAGCTTCATTGATTGCTTTATGTCCACTGTTCATGATTTTAATACCGTAAGTTATTGCTAATTTAATTTTGATAATTTATTTTTCGCACCACATCGTTTGCTATTCACATGCGCTATTTGCATTTGGAATGAAAATGGATTAACCGTGGAGCTATCAACAAGGATTAGCTGAAGCTATAAATAGGGGTAAATGAGGTTTAATTATACTGCTATTTCGCCAGTGTTGCGCGATCTGTGTAGTTCAGGCTTTCAAGGCACGTCTCTGCGAGCGACCGCCCGTCTGACTCGCAACAAATTAATGCTCCGGTATCGCCCAAGTTCTATGGTATGACTCCGAGAAAAATAACAGAAGGGACTGAAAGGGCGTAAGTTTGTTAGGTGATTAAAATTGCTAGTACAGATAATTAACTAATGTAATAATAATGTTACTTTTGTAGTACTCCCACGTTTTCGTTTCACCAGTTACGTTTACGTCCCACTATGGAATAGGTGGTGAGTCTATTGCCATACATCGGGCACAAGTCCAGACTACGGGCTCCTATTACAAAATCTAAATTTAAAACGTCCAGTAGTGCTCGACCTGGGATATGAATCCATAACCTATCGTTCCGTAGTCGCGCTTGCGTACCACACGATCAACGAGTCACTAATAGTACCGTCCTGTTAAAATAAAAAGAAATATTACACTACACATATAGAATTTGTTATTTCTTTGTTGGTAAAAATACACGAATTGGTTTTGCCAACCGTATTCTCGAAAAAAGAACATTGAATTAAATACTAACGAAGTATTGTACGTAGCCATGCAAAGTGGTAATTCCTCGAGTGCAGTGTATTGCCGAATCGGTGGGTATTTGTTTTACTAGTACGATATAAAATATTTTCGTACATTTCATTCGAATGGATTTTTTCCTGCATGTTCGTCATTACGTTACTCTGATAAATTGTGAGTTTTCTATCATTTTAAATCCAAACTGTCTTGAAAGTTTTACGATTTCGGTCCAATTAATGTTTATGGAAAAACGCTTGTAACTCTTAGTAACTTATATGATTTGTAAACGAATAGAAACTTTGTATATGAGTAAATATTCGAAGATTTTTACAAAAAATGTCATGGTGAGACTTGTTTAGTATTTCAGGGTTGTTACTAGCGTTATTCATACGTTAGTTACTCACTAAATATAGGAATAGAAGTAAATCGTTCTTTATAAGTCGTTTTCCCAATTTATTACAGGCTTCCAAATTCTAAACATGCTTGTAGTATAACTATTTTTTGAAGTTATATAAAGTTGTACATGCAATAATGTTTGTTTTAATGTCTAATGCACAAAAAAGTATGCTTTGAGTTTCAAAATTTCATATTAAATAATATACGTAGTGAATCAGTCAAATTATTCGTTTCAGTGGTCGGTGGTTTTTGTAAATTTATTTAGAACCATGTACCAGCCCTGTGCTCGCTGGGTAGAAAATGTAGTAAACGTAGCTTGAATAAGAAATTCAATTCTCTCATATTCCGCAGCGAGAGATCGTTTCCTTTCGAGAGCTGTGTCACACGATGTACGATACGTCACTCCGTGTCGTCCTATGTCTTTACGTATTTATAGATATGATCTTGAAATATATTGATTCAAGGTGACGTTCATGTTTTAGTATTTCTGGCAACAATAACAGTAGCACGACTTTTCCTATTTCAATAATAGTCGGTAACTATTTTCGTTTCGTTATGATTGTTTGTGGACACGGAAAAACACTTTTTGTTATAAAGTTTAAATTTAGATCTTCACTGCGTATAATATCTCTTCCCTACACTTGTTTTATTTCAATTGTTTGTATCTTATTCCTTTACGTAAGCGAACTTTCTTACGTTTTCATTTTAGTCACGTTGTCTAGTGTCTGCTATGACCGTGTCTATTGTCTACTGTGACCGTGTCTAGTGTCTACTATAGCCATGTCTATTATCTACTATGACCGTGTCTAGTGTCTTCTATAACTTTAGTGTCGTTACATCTTCAAATAATTACAGCTGGAAAAATATGAAACTCATTGATTTACGACCATATTACTTACATGTACAGTAGTTTACATTTTAATTGGTCTACTGTTCCTTCTACAGACGAAAAACCGCACATTACTGGTTCGAATAGAGTGATAAGAGAAAAGAGGTTTTTCTATTGGAACAACTGTTTCCTTTTCTATTAAAAAAAAATAGTGTCCTGTGTGTATTCACAATTTTTCCTTTTCAGTTTGTTGACTTGTCACATAGCGAATGTAAATTAGGTGACAGCTGCGCTGCTGGAGACCCAGATGAGAGTTCCCGTTGGCTTGTTTGAATAAGTAAAACTTTGCAAGACCTTGTAACTAACACTTCTTCTTCAAAATTTCTCAAGTTTTTTGCTCAATATTCTAACTTTTTGTAAAATTACAAGTGTATTTTATTTCGTTTACTTTAGGAATAATAGGATCTTACCGAATACAAGAGTATACGAGTATGTTATAAGTATGCAATATAAAAAAATCTCTTTACTATTAATATAATAACCATGTGCTTTATAACAATGGAACAATAACAAAAAAATATTAATGTAACATATTTAATAATTGATAGTCACATTATTACATTATTTAAACTGAACATCGTGAGCCCATCCGGTGTTATCTCTGTCTATTGCCAAAGTTTGAGGTCGACCGCTATATATTAGGCGAAGTTAATTTAGTAATTAGATAACTATGCTTTTAGGATAGGTGCGGTGAGTACACACGACCTCCCCTCGATGTATCGTAAATTTTCCATCGAACTTCCATGAACTTGCTGGCCTTATTGGTCCTTTAACCTTGGACCCACAATTTGGGCGATTTAATAATATCTGACGGGGAGTGTTTATAACAACTTACTTGTACGTGTTGGGCGATAATGTGTGTTTTTTCTATATATGGAGTACCTAATATTTATATAAGCGTTGTACAGACCGAGACAGACCTCTTGGTAGGTGGTGTGACGACCTGAAGAAGGCGGCAGGATACTGCTGGGTTTGAATAGTCGAAGGCCGGGTGGAGGGACTTAGTATAGGGAAAGCATATCCAGCAATGGACTTCCAAAACCACATGGATAGATAGATGAATAATATTTAACACTGTCATTTTTGTTTAAACATAATCTGTTAGTGTATTAATCACAGGTAAAAAACTTCGCTAAGAAGTCCAAAGTCTCCAAAAAGTAGTAGAGTAGAAGAAGCATATCAGTCTGTAAGATGTACGGCACTCAGCACTTTTGCCTATTTATATCTCGGCTGGGAAAGATTACATCCTCCGACTCCGTGCCAGGATAGCATGGTTTAGTAGGACGCGACTAAATCCGGTATGACGTGGTCTAGGCGCGGTTACATTCTATGACCGCCGGGCATCAGGGTAGGGTGTAATGTGAGAAGCTGTGCTATGCAATCCCTATTATCCGGATTATGAATCTCTCAGGAGAGACTTATGTCTAGTAGTGCACTTAAATGGGCTGATGATGATGGAATCTCTGCTTGTCGTGGACCTTGTCGTGATGATATAAGAACAATAAATGTTTCCTTCCGTTTTTCCACGATCTCTACTTTAACCAATGACTATTATTAAATATTATAAATTGCTGCTAACAAAGATAGTTAACATTCAGCCACTGCGGCGCATTCAATCAGCACATACTTTGGAACTATCAACGGACAGTTTGAAATTCCACCGGTCATGGTCGGTATCCGTGGAATGCCTCGGGGACTTAACTTCCTAAAGCTTTGTTTAAATCAACTCTAAGTGTCTTAAGCGGAAATACACTAGAACGTCTTACTCCTTTGACTATTGTTGTATTTGTAATACAAGCACCATTAATATTATGAATATTCAGCTTTATTACAAACTTATAACTTGTATTACGAATTGTATTAACTTGACTAATTGGCGCTTAACAACCATATTCTTAAATTCCTGTTCGGGTTATAGACGTCTGTGATCCGCAGCGGCCTTTGTTATCTGGTCGCTTGTTAATTATAAAAATAGTTATGTTTCGGTACTGTAAGATAGTCACATGATTTTAAAAACTTTTCATAGTACGCCTAAAACCCATAAATCGCTGCGTAAGCTTTATTAAGGATTAAGTAAGTGGGTTAAGGAGTAAGACGTCAAGAATTCTGTAATTCTCTCTTCGACATATTTAGAGCTTATCTGACTACTCTTTAATAATGATGTTTCAAAATAGTTATTATACTAGCAAAAAGCTGTTTATTTAATACACTTATCAAAAATAATTTTTGACCAGTCTAGTTGCCGCGTCGGTCGTGTTGGTTGCAAGTATGACTGCCGATGTCCCGAGGTCCCGGGTGCAATTCCCGAGTCGAACACTACAAAATTTTCTAATTTAAATTTTCTAGTAGTGGTTCGGAGTCTGGATATG
>DWTO01000011.1:0-37815 GCA_018244755.1 Jemadia pseudognetus
TTATTTTGTAGTCAAACAACTCTCAGTTCAATACGAGGGCATTGGATTGTTATGGCTGGTCTAAACGTACACACTTAAGGTTTAGAGGGATAACGATCGTCAGTGCAGCAAGGAATTTTACTGGGCATACTACCAAGTTGTCTGACGGCTAGGAAAATTGTCATTGTTCTGCTCACTGCATTTTTGTAGTTGAATTTATTATCATATGAGGTTTTCTATGAGGGGTTACTTAATATTCTGGATGGACTGTGTCCCTTTCCAGCCACAATAATGATGAAATGTTAACTATTCAATGTAACAGTCACTGCATAAGTAAGCCTATGGAATAATGTATCCATACAAAACATTTGGCAATTTGACAGTGTTTAAGCTAATAAAAGGGTAACAATCTGTTTTCCCTCACATTGCTATATGGCTCTACTAATGTATTTATATGACTTGGTCCATTTCTGATGACAGTTTTGTCATGATATATATTACTAACAACTACTGTCCTATCTGTTGCATAACGCGTTTCAACTGTTTCATAAGTTGACGCTCCTAACGATAACCCCTCGGATATGATGTAGATAGCTATTTTTAGAACGACCTTACTGATATACTGTATGAAGGTACATAGAAATAATATTAAGAGTCAAATATGAATGTTAATGCATTTAAGCAAAATTAAATCATATAAGTATACCTTAATCATATACATATACTATAATCATGCTTAAATATTCTATTTTTTAACTATACTTAGTACATGGTTTTGATCTTTTAAAAACAGAGTAGAATTTACTTATTTTTCTCTCGACCCTTTTATTGTTCCACTGTTGGAACATGGGTGTCTCTTGGAACAAGGGTCAAGAGAGTTAAGGCCGTAGTTAGCAATGCTGGCCAAGTGCGGGTTGGCAGACTTCACACACTTTAGACAACAATTTTTTTTAACTCTAAGGTGTGCAGGTCCCTCACGATATTTGCCTTCACCGTTATAGCAAGTGATATTTAAACTTAAAACACATTGTTTTTTAAAGAGGTACACACTTGGATTTGAACCGGGGCTCCCAAAGTGAGAGGTCGTTTTTAAAAACACTAGGCTATCACTGCCTTATTATTACTAATTATAAAAATAAATAAGGCATTATTTTCAAAACCACTGAATGAATTTTGAACCCCTTGGGAAGGAATAATAATCTCTGTATTATTACTCTTTCTATTCTTGATTAAACAAATTTTTTATCATTTTAAATATCTGAAGTTCTAAGTGCTTACTGAGAATGTAGCACATTCCAAATAATGTACAGGGGACAAAAATATCACAATAGCTAAAACTTACCTATAAAGTGTGCACTATAAAGAAATGTATAATTTTGTAAAATAATACAAGCACCTTCATACTAGTTTAATGCTTTATAGAGTATTTCCCCACTCAATTTTTAAACAAGTTAGGAGCTTTAAATGAAACGATTTAATATTGAATGTTTATCAAGAACAAAACTTTATCTACTATGTGTTTACTCTACTCTACAGTCAGATTCAGTAAAAAAATGTAATCATGAATGTTATAATATCACATTTGGGTCCTTCCAAGTTTTTTGTATACCCACATATAGTATTCTTGTAACTTGTTACAAGAATTCCATATGTTAATTCTCGTAACCCCAATATATTATGTCACTCTCACATCATCATTTTTTCGGTATAATTTTCTCTGTTTATATGAATTTCATAATCTCATCGGTTTTTTATACTTTTTATTGTAGGTACATAATTTTCTGTACAAATATATTTTCGCTATCCTATTAATAAAAAATACTATTTTCCTATAAGGTTTAGGTAAGACAGCCCCATTCGGTTTAATTGATTTTGGATATGTTTGTAGTGTATTGTTCAAATCAAAGAGTACAATGGTATGAAAAACTAATATATTTTGTTTATTATTTATGTTTATAAATTATTTCCTTATATTTAAATTACCAACATAAAAAAAATGTATTAAGCAAATGAAATACTTGTCTTAATGAAATCTTAAAAAAAAGGCTGATTTGTGTTAAATATTTAGACTAGTCATGTAAATGTTTGGACAGTATTGCTTTTTTTGACGCACCAAAGCTTATGCATAAATTCTACTGGTTATAAAATATGGGTCATCAATAGGTATTTTTTAAAACCAGCCTTTTGCTTGATTTGGAAACTATTTGCAGTAATATATAACATACCTAGAACTTTTTTTTTATTAAATCTGCTTCATGAATAATAAGTTCATTTCTCTCAATATGAATGGTAATTCTATTGATGTATATAATTTTAATCATTATTGCAATTTATGTTTGATCATGCAACAATTTCTAGCATATAACTATATTTATTTTAGTTGTACCTGTCTATCCCAATGTACCTTGACATTCGTACTTACTCATCTTTACTCTTCAGTATGTAAACATAAGTATGTTAATGTAGTTCTATGTTGACTGTAAACTGTGGCCAATTTTTGCAATAATTGTTTAAGTGAAATTGTCAACTGCTTTATTTGGCATAAGATATGTCCTAAGATGGTTTGCATTTATTTATTCTACTATGTACAATAATGTACAGTGCAATATGTTAAACTAATACTGTGGCCATTTGATGCTAAATATTAGAAATTTTGTTACAAAATATTTATAAAAAAGTGCAGTTTTATAATGTCTAAATACAATACAGCTGTGACAACAAAGGATCACTATTCCGAGCTCCCAGTTTTATCATAGGGCATAAAATTTTTGTCTGTTTAAAAACAACCACATACCCACAGGATTAACAAACTGAAGTGGCAGTGCTTGGTTCATATCAGTCGGAGAACGGATAACTGGTGGAGTAGACTTGTTCTGGAGTGAAGACTACTCCTTTAGAAATGTAGCGCAGGATACCGTCCAGCTAGGTGGGGTGACGCTATAGTTAAAATGGCTAGCAGCGTTTGGATAATAAGAGGTAAAGAGTGAGGTCAGTGACATGTTATTGGAGAGACCTATTTGGAAGAATAGGCTTATCATGATGTTGTTGAAAACTTACAAGTTTGTATCATAGGATATGGTAAAAACACATATAATATGAAAACACGCAATTCAATCATATTTAGTGTATTCCTTATGTTATTGGTACTGGTAACACTGACTAGGGTCTCGGCAACGTCCACAGAGTTACACCAAGCTTCAAATTTTTTTTGTTGCTTGAATCTCAGCTTTAACTGTTTGTGTGTTCTTCAGCACCAGTTTGCTCATATTCGTGTCAAATATGTATAGTGAACCTTTAGTTGTGAAATATGTATAGAAAATATTTAGTTGGTTAAACCATTAAGTTTTAGATAGTATTAAATAAATTATACTATGTATATTTGATATGATAATGTAACCCACTATTTTGATAAAAATATATTTGCATACATATATATGTTTAGTTAGCAGCCTTTCTGTTATTCACTTGCTTAAAATTCTGTCTCACGATGGCATTTCACAATCATAGTAATGTGTCTGTTGTCTATGGTTCATTGTTATTGTTGTAAGTTTACAATTAATAGCTGAATGTAGACAAAAATTATATAAATGACAGTTTTAAATTGTAATATTGTATCATTCTCACTTTCTATTTCTATACAACAATGAGTACCCAATTGGATGACTGTCTAACATTACCTGTTGCGTGATATTAATGTATCTATGAATAATAATGGTCTGTGTCTTTTGTTAAAAATATAAGTTTGCTGTTAATATTAATTATCTATATATCTCCTATTTAAGTCCCATGAAATGGTATAATTATTAAAAACAGTATATTGAAAATTTTCTGCATATTGACAACACTGCATATTACATGAGACACAAATATTTGTAGTAAAATTGTTTAAAAAAAAGGGTTTTTTACAATTTATAATTATTTCAAAAAATTCCAGTGAACTTGAGTTATTTACATGGGTGTGTTTAAAATTGTTTTTAATATTAATTGTTCAGTGTAAGACAAGATATTATGTTTTTCTTTCACAAATGGTAATCTACCTTATTTATCGTACATGTTCAATAAAACTTCTCAGTGTCTTTCTGTGTTTTATTACATTCGGTTAACAGTTAATGCTTACAAGGTAATTATTGTAACATAGAACAAATAAAGTTTAATAACATTAATACTTTCAAAAATACAACTGTGTAAGTAATATAAAAAATAGAGTTTCATAAAGTAGTACTGGTCGAAATTAAAAGGCACATAAAATTGAAAAAATTAAAAGGCACTTAAAATTGAGAAAATTAAAACGCACTAAAAATTGAGAATACTCAATTGAGACTCGTCGTCTTAGTTTTTTTCTTCATAATAAAAAAGTATCACACAAGTAATAACCTGACTAATTTAATTTATTTTTTAAAGTTGGTAGAAATACATATATAATTTTGGTATATAAGGGATATACATATACAGATGAATAGCTTCTTAGATTATAAGAGGTACAATAATATCAGTGAATACAAAGATGACTATACAAATAACAGTCTATCAAAATATATAAGAAATAGACACTTATGAAAAATACATAAAAAACTTTAATATAAGGCACTGAAAACGGTATCCAATGTATAGATCACATAGGCACAGTGTGTTAACAATTACCTCTAAACTCGAGTCTTTGTAAGTTTTACAGTCACAATAACAGTGTAAAAAACCTTATTCGTTTATAACTACTACATACATTACTATAATTAATAGGTGAAACATATGCAAATTGAATGTTGCAGGAAACATTCAAGTATTGCAGTAACAATAATGAATAACTAGGTTACATCTTTCACTTTTACATAACAATGTTACTTTATTGTGTATAGGTTTTGTTAGACGGTATAATTATAATGAAACATCGCGTATGTAATGCTCGAAGAGATAGGCACAATATAGTTCCCTACTACTTACTTAGTTAACTTCCTATGTGGAATAGTTGGTAAGCATTTTGCCACACATGGGGCATAAATTCAGATTCCGAGCCCCATCTAGAAAATGTAATCTAATACGGGAATCGAACTCAGGACTCGCGATGAATAGTCGCGTTTGCAACCGACGAGGCAATGTATTATATTTATATACTACCTACACAAAAGTAAATCATTCACCAAACACTTCGATTTTACAAGTTGCCTTTACGTGAAATATAATAAGTAAAAAATAGGAATTTGTGATGCAATTGTCTTATAAACACGGCCTATTTTAATATCATAAGTTGCATTCATTTTACATTTTTTGTTTATTCACAGTAACTCTTTATTTAGTTATAAATAACGTCGAACTTTGTGCAAATAGTAGACTTTTTGTATATATTTCCAAAAAAAATACAAAAACATTTTCGTTAAATAAAATCATTAAATTGTAATGTAGATGGATTATTTTGAACAGTGCTAACAATAAAGAATGAAAACACATCTATAGGTAGTTAAGTAGATCAAAGTAATAAAAATTTTAGTCCAGAAGTGTTCTCTACCTACCCCGCATAGGACCTGGCGTGAGACTATGTATGTATTAGTCAAGAAGCATTACAAGTAAAAAAAAACATAGCAAACATAACAATACACAGTGACAAGAATTAAAAATGTTAAAATGCAAAAATACTGGTAACACCGGACTTATTTCAATTTAGTATAGTAGTACATAGAGCTTTGTTTTAAAAGATTAATGAATCAATCAAGGAATCCCTACATGATATGCCTGACCGAGTCAAGGCAGACAATATGATAATATAATAAAGGTGTCAGCGAAAAAACTTATCTTGGAACATGTAAAATAATTTCTAATTATCTTTGCTATTTTTGGACCCAGCAGTAGGACTAATATGGCTTATACAATAGTAAAATATCATGACTGATACTAGTTTTGTATAGAAAAGTATACACTAAACCTGTATAATAACTACTATTACTTATATACACCTTTTTAAAACCTCTCGTACAATTTTTGTCATCCAATGACATTCTTGTTTCACGTAAAATGTTAACAAATCATTACCCTACAATAAACTTAAGCAATTAAAACCCTTAATACAAAATAATAATAGGTTAAGTAACAAATTTTCGGTGAGAGATGTTGAATAAAACGATGCTGGTGTGTTACTGAGGAGGCAGACCCCGTTTCCATCCTTTGTATTTTAAGTAGCCATCAAATCCATAGGCAATTATAGCACATAGACCAAAAAACTGAAATATAAACAGAGAGCAAATAAATATAGTCTTAAAAGTAATTATTTTTATATAAATGATGAGATTCCAAAACTTCCAAATCTTGTTTGAATATCAATGTATCAAACTTATCTAAAAAACTTAGAAACTGTAATAAACACCAAGTAAGAATATTTTATGGTAATTTTGTTTGTAATTAATCATAGTTACATGTCAATAATGTTTATTGTATACATACAAGTACATTACTCTACGGTATCAACTGCATTTCTAATATGTAATCACATGCAACATCACACCTGTAATCCCGGAAGAGGTCGGCAGAGGAATGTAGAACACTCCCACGTTTCACCAGTTATATTTATGTCCCAACTATGGAATAGGTGGTGACCCTATTGCTATACACCAGGCTCATATCCAGACTCTGAGCCACTATTAGAAAATCTAACTAGAAAGTGTTAGTAGTGGCTGATCCGGGAATTGAACCTAAGACTTCCAGAACGGCAGTCACACTTGCAACCAACACTACCAAAGAGACAGTCGTTGTAATCACACACACAACAAATGAATATTAATAAAACATGTTTGACTATTGTAAAGTTGAAATTAAGTAATCCAATAAGTCTACACACACACACAAAAAGTCTAGTCTAGCTTTTAATTAAACCTGAACAACGCAAATGTACAGATTGCCATTTAAATAGTACTCACCCCTACAGCGTATCCAACACTCTCACCGATGGTTGCAGCAAATATAGATGTACAGATGTAGGCCAGACACATCAGAGAACAGAAGAAAAACTCATACTTGTGCCAAGACCATCGATCATACTTCTCCACGAAATGAAATGTATACATGATGAATAGGAATACTGTAATTATGTTCCCCACCCAATAGACAATATTGTAGAATATCGATGCAATCCATGACCAGGAGACCTTGATGCAGATGAAACCAATTATGTTGCACAGCTAAAATTGTTAAAATATATGGTCATGAAAAAAAACCTAACATCACGTCTGTAATCCTCGAAGAGGTAGGCAGAGGAATGTAGTACACTTTTACCAGTTACGTTTACGTTCGGCTATGGAATAGGTGGTGGGTCTATTGACATACTGTCTGGATTCGCACAGGTTCAACCCTCTCTCTGGTCGGACAGAACCGGACGTTCGGTCCGGAGCTGAACCTCACTCCCACTCCTCACACCCCTTAATTCAAGGGCGAGTCATTTGAGCTCGTTACTAAAACCGGAATAGCTATGAAGGCCATTAAGATCAACAGTATAAAGGCACTTTGAAAAATAATCTGGATATTCAAATTGTGTTTGCGACACAACGAGTTAACATTTCCGGAGTGATAATAAAATTGTGTTCCCCGACATTCAATAGGCGTCTTTTTTTCGTCCAAATCCCGGCACGTAACAGTATAATCAATTCAGTTGCCACTTTAATTAAGTAACTCATTCGCACCAATAATTAAATAACACTAACAATCCACCAGATATATAAAATACATTAAATCCTAAAATTACAAAAATAACGATTTGAGGAGTAATAAACAGAACAAGTTTTTCTGGTTTCTGTACATAATTTATAAGTGGTCTGATTCTTTTTTGTTTTTCTTAACAACACATACACCTTTGTATGTATGATAATGTTAAAAGTATCATATACAATAATAATACCCCTTATAACACGGCATTCTTATAACACGTTTTCATATTACGCGATTTCAGTCCCTCGTATAACACGGGTATTCCCCCATATAACGCGGCTCCGACAGCGAATCAACTTGTAATAAAACTGTTTTTGGAATTATGTATTTATTTGAAATACACTGTTTTTTATTTGCGAAGTTTTTAAAATAAAATATTGTCATAAAATTTTAATAAAACGCACATATTTCGTTAATGACAGTTTTTCTTAATATTCGATTTAAAACAATCTAAAACTGTACTATACATAGACTCAGCATGTACTGCGGAAATAATATGACTTGATGTATGGACTATGGAGTAGCCTAGATGTATTCCTGTTATAAGGTAATAGTCTATGTCAGGGGGAGCCAACATGCAGCTCGCAAGCTACTTGAGGCTCTTAGAAGGTTTATTTATGGCTCTTGATAAATGTACCCAGGTTCCATTTTTATTTTTGTGCTATATTATAAAAAATTATTATCATCCCGTTTGTGTTTCAAAATATCTTTTAAATCACTGGCAACAAACATGAAAGACTTAGCTTTTTTGCATACCTTTTATATACATATTTAATTGCGGCTCATAGAAAGGTTCAACTTTGAATAATGGCTTGGACTATCTAGGAGTTTGGCTATCCCTGATCTATGTCTTCAAATGTGTATCTTGAAAGTTTACTATACTCCTCTGTCTACCTTTTTGATATATTCACAGATACAGTTTTATGATTTTAAAATAATGTAATCCACATCACTTCAATACTCTGCAAACATTTACCGCCAATATAGCTTTATTCAATAGAAAACACATTTACAATAAACAACTATACTATTGATATCATCAGTTCCGTTCACATACATTTATCTGTTGTTGGCGGTTTTTGTGATACAAGATATATAAATTTGTGTTTTGAAACAACAATTTGTTTATTAAGATCCATCCACTAATTGATCCACCTAAGATTTGACAACAATGTGAGTACTCAAAAATAAAGGTGTAGATGCAATAGAAATACTCACAATTTCAGTAAGTTTTAGAATGCCAGGCATAGTCTTCCAGTACCCCTTATCAAACCTCAGCACTTTCTGGGGTGGTGAAGGAGCCGTCGGAGTTGGTGTTGGATGTGCTAAATGGTCGAACATTGTGCTTTATGTGCAGGTAGTTTCTGGAAACTGAAATTTTATAAAATCAAATAGTGAAAACAATACACAATCATAGAAAAGGTATTAAAAATACAATTAACTCGTACAGAGTGAGAGGCTGAATTTTAAACCATTACACTATCACTGGTTATCCTTATCTTTTCTATTAAATAAGTAATAGAAAGCTTCCCCCAAATCAGCGACACCAACATTCATCTTCCAAACATGTCTATGGTGAAAATTATTCATAGACAAATACAATGGAGACTTTATTTTTATAACTCATTATTTGTTCACATAATGGTACGTCATGAGCCTATTTCAGTCCACTGCTGCACATAAACCTTTCCATGTGGGCTGGTATTTGCAGAATGGAGGCACAACTTTCATTATATCAACATCACTGGGAGATTATTTAATTAATAAACTAAATAAGTACAAATAAACAAGAAATAATCCTGCCATCGTTGTTTAATTTAATAGTACTTGATCCGATCATAGTTATTCAAATATCATTTATTCAAAATTGGTTCATTAAAACACTTTTTGTATGTCAATATGAAACTACCACCGCTTTAGAAAAGGCCTCACTATGGAGAAGATGCAAACACATATATTATACTCACCAATAATGAAGCACTGCTGTATGTTAATTGATTGAAAGACTTTAACACATACCTATTACAAACCCAGTCTTATTACAATATCCGAGAAACATAATAGATATGTATTTCAATACAAAGGTATAATAAATTGATATATCCGAAATACAGACTGACAAGTTTACAAAAAGTGTTTCTTTGTTAAGAGTTTGAATTTATTTGTACTATCTCAGGTACTTCTCATAGATGTACGTTCAGTCAGTAGGTAGTTATGATATGCGATTGATAATAAATTATCACTCATTTAATAACTTGATAAATCACTCGCCTTAATGTATTAAGTTCTTACCTTTAATACACGAAATGCTGTTAATTAGAACGGTCAATACAAACTCAATAATTACTGGAGTGTTTATTCAAATCTAAAATTTGTTTATAGATCGTTCCTTTCAAAAGATTAATCGACTCTGTTTAAAGTATCTCATAGGATTACCACAGCTCATCAAATTTTTATTGTTGAATATCTGTAGAAAACTTTAGAAAATAAAGTTATAAACTTAATATCATGGCATTCCGTCGTGCCTTCTGTCTTGTCAATGCATAAATAAATACGATTCATTATACATACGATTGTTATGATGTAATGTCAAATTCAAATTCACACATATAATTTTCTACTACCCACAAGAATATCGCATATTTTAAAAATATGTTATTTAAAAGGGAGCGTTAGTATACTTTTGTTAAAAGTGTCTAAGTTTTTATCAGAAAATATTTTACTAATTAAATACACGTATAAAATAATATGCTATGTATTTAAAAGAATATTAATCTGTTATCTGTCGCGTATTATTGTCACTTACATGACGGTGTCAGTTATAAAAGTCATATCATAGTATTCTGGGGACTATTCTAAAACTGAACATACTTGTTTCGGTTTTAAAATTTTGGTTTAAACTTCGAAATAAAAGTTAAACAAAATTTATATTCATTGTAATTCATTTAGGCTAAACTTCCTTATAATGATTCAATTTTACTCGATAAAGTTAAGCGTAATTTTTTTAATAAATAGATTAGCAAACTGTAAATGTCAATTCGACATGTCGCGTGATTTCAGAATAATCTCTTCTTGTTCATGTGCGAATATCGTGGTAGTGCGAAATGAAAAGAATTCGTGAAAACTGTTTGCGGGAGAAGCGCGGGTCGTCCAGATCTATTTGTGACAACTGGATAATGGGGGTGTAGTGATCTAAGTAATTTGTGATGAAAGTATCTTTAGGATAGGTGGAGAATTATATGACAGGGAAATTGTGCTAAAGGAAAATTATCGGTTTTTACGCCGGCTTCGGATATCATAGACGTTTTCTTAGAAAGTGGATTCCTGTGATGGGAGATCGGGATTGGAGACCGTTTATTTATGGCGGCTTGGCCTCAATTGTGGCGGAGTTCGGTTAGTTTGCTTTTAAGTTTATTTTTATAACCTAATTTATATATTAATGTCGTTTCGGCGTTATACGGATTAAAAATCAGCAATTTATTTAATTCACTCCTTTGGTTTTTTACCTATTTACACAGTTAATTCATGAATGTTCTTGTTGTTTCAATCGTGATAATCGAATCTGTCTGTGCTATAGACAATTATTAAAGTAAAAGATTCTTGTACATCTTATGTTAAACATAATCGTTGAATTGAAAAATTTATTCGTTTGACTTAACATCCATTTCATTGTGGACTTTAAATGCATTAACAATCCATGTTAATATGCAAGTTTGGTGTGAGTAAACAAATCGTATTACATTATTTTATTTATTTTTAAGGAACATTCCCCATCGATACAACAAAGACACGTCTCCAGATTCAGGGCCAAAAGATTGATCCTCGACATGTGGAACTGCGATACACAGGCATGGTGGACTGTTTTGTGAAGACGTCTCGTCAAGAAGGTGTCAAGGCTTTATACAGTGGGTAAGTATTTAAACAGTCTTAATTATACATAATAATATGTAAATAATAACATACACATAATAATATATATATAATACCAAATCTAAGTTTGATGAATCCAGGCACTATTGGATTTTTCTAACCTAGATCCAGGATTTGACCTCTCATTCGGTGGTGACTATTACAACCAACACAACCAACGACGCAGAATCACTTCTTAATTGATATAAATACTTTTTGTGAAATAACATATTAATTTACATACAGCAGCAATATACACCTATTATTTACATTAATATTCCACAAGAAAAATTTACAGCTTGTCAAAAAGACTTGTTTTTATCAGTCTGTACAATAAAGTGGTCTAGAAATGTTATGGGTAAACCTTAGCTTCATTCTTTGAGTTTGTTACCACAGAACCTATATTATTTACAATGACTAATTTTAAAAGGTAATATCTATCATTCTTCAAGGCTTAAGATATTGTCATACTTAATTTAATAGACAGAGATACATCCCTGTCAGTTAAAAACTTATATAATGAAAATTATCATTTTGAATTTATTCATGATTTTTTTTTGTACAATGTTGTAAAATTTATTTAATATCCTCTCAATAGATATGATACAGGTCGGGATAAGAGTTCTTAATACCAATTAAAATGTACACAATAGTCATTGAATCCCTTGTTACAAACTTGCATTAGCTTTCACTAATGATATTTGTATTGCATCACATGTCTTATTAACCTTTTGTTTGCATTGCAACTGTTCAAGGGATATTATTATTTAATTGAACATCACAGATTAGCCTTGGTATACAAAACTATTAATAAACAAGACTCAAGATATATGTTTGTTCAATACATACTCATTTAAATGTACATAAAATTTAAGGACTTACTCAAACTGCACATAGAGATAATTTTAGTGTTCTTGGAGGTTTTTTGTTTGTATTAGCATAGTTTGGCATTGACCTCTACAAGGAATAAATTATGTAGTCGCTGAGGCATCTGTTTATAGAGTTTGCTCATGAAATATTCTTGCTTGGAATAATCATAAGAAACATAACATCACACCTGTAATCCCTTAAGAGATAGGCAGAGGAATGTAGTACATTCCTGCCTTTACCATTGATGTTTAATTCTTGGAATGAATCTCGTCATTATTATTATGAATGCTCTTAGGCTATGATGAGCATGTTATGATGCTCTTTGGGGGGTGGAGCTATTTCCAGCAGTGGACTGAGATAGGCTGATGCATCAGCATCAGCTAATTATCATCAGATAATTAATGCTCTCTTTATTTTATTACAATAACAAAATAGAAAACATCTTCTAAAGTGAGTGAAATTTGCCATCCTTGATTTGGCCAGCCTGACAGACCTTAACCCTCACATTCTGATAGGACATCTGATTCCAGCAGTGGAACGATAAAAAAGGTTGTGAGAAATAAAATAAGCATTTGCCAAATTAGAAGAAAGTCTGTTAATGCTGTTTAGAAAATTAATATAGCTCAAATTAATCAGTTGATTTTGCCAAAATTTAAAGAGAAAAATTAATGAAAGATTCCAGTTTGATTTTTATTATGGTACAGATAGACACAATGAACATACTATGAATTTATCATGAATATAAATATACCTCATTGTTTATCTGTTTTCCCTCTATTGTGCTATGACGAGGTGTTATTCATGTTGTTGTATTTGTATACTGGAGATAATTGCTTCGATTATAGTGACACTAGTTGATATTATACAGCTGCCATTATACGTAATGACTGCATGCTCTCATACACATGGCATAGTTATTTCTGTCATCATTAAATGTCACATTTAAATAATAACATCACTGGCACACAAGTAATAATAATGAAAACCAATCAGAAATATTTTCTTGATAGCAATTAGGATAATGTTAAATTGTTTTGTATCTTACATAAGGATACAAGAGTTATTATTGAATTCTATTCAAGAGTCATTATTGAATTCTATTCAAGAGTCATTATTAAATTCTATTGTCAAATTAAAATCTGGATAAAATAATAGTGAATATCATGCTGACATTTAATTTAATCAATATATTGTACAATCACATGATGTAACAAACAAGCTGAATATTTTCTCTTGCATTATAAAACATGCTTGTTTCTAGCCACGTTATCTACAAAAAGAATGCTTACAATGTTTCTATTACGAGGCAGATAATAATCTTTTAACAGATATATTATATATGCAGTTCGTACCAATAGATGGTACATATGATACAGATGTTTTCAGATTTTCTATTTCCGTTCTAATCGTTTTTTTTTGCTATTCAATGCTACTGCTTTAATGCTTACACAATGGCCGTCAACATTGAGATATTACTAATTACTATTAAATCACTGATACTCCTTATCTTCGTCACATGAATGTGTAGAATGGTGCACAATTATGTAAGTCTGTATAATAACGTAACATCACGCCTGTAATCCCCGATGAGGTAGTTGGAGGATTGTAGTACACTCCCGTGGTTCACCAGTTACATTTACGTCCTGTCGGGAGAAATCCAGACCGCGATTCACTAGCAAAAGTTCTAGTTACAATAACTATATGAATGCTGCAAATAAGTACCTTTGCGCTTCTATTACGTCAAACCGCTATAGCAAATTTATTGATTTCTGTTATGAACTTATCTTCTATTCTGAGTATTGAGTGGGGTGATAATTATCAATGTATATAAAGATCGATAGAAGAAAAGTAAGTTTATATAGGATATCAGTTCTGCTTTCCTCGGGAACAGTGTGACTAGTGACAACTAGATAACTAAGTGAAGTATACAGTTGATACAATTACCTAACAATTGCTACTTGTAATGCAATGCTAAAGACATGTTACTAGAAATTCATACGTCTTTGAATTATTGCAGCATATGGCCAGCGGTCCTCCGTCAAGCTACATATGGCACGATCAAATTCGGCACCTATTACTCATTGAAAAAGGCCTTAGCCGCGCGGCGCGCCGATGGCGGTGCTAAGGAGCACTTGGCCACGAATACGTTCTGTGCGGCGTTCGCCGGAGGCCTGTCCAGCGCTATCGCCAACCCTACCGATGTGCTGAAGGTTCGGATGCAGGTCAGAGCTTACGATGTCATATCTGTGTAAATCTGCGATATTGTGGTGGTGCGATGAAAACATTGATATAGAAAGAACGTCAGACTTAGTTCAAAACGGATTAATAATATTGAAGTTTCATACTCAAAAATGTACACTGTGATGTCTAGTCACGATAACTTATAAGCACTGCAAATAGTCGTTCACATACGTTTATTGTGTAAAAAAAATTAAATGCCCGGATAGACTTTTTTCACCTTAAAATGAGAAAATATGTGCAAACGAAAATAAAATTTATTGTACCATAGCCCATACCTATTATGTGGAGATTTGCACGAGACACAGATTTGGCGCTAAGCCGGCAGATTTAAATGATAAGATAGACTTATATATACCTTGGTACATTTATCAAAGATAACAAAGTCAAACATTGAAACAATGTTGCTTCTATATTTCCATTTTCAAGATTAGCGAGACCGTGAGTAACTGTAGAGAAATAATTTGATGATAATAAAGGCCAATGTGACCTCGATATTAAACGGTACTCCAATATCTGGCAGCTAAATGTTTCTGTCCCACGCGAATCTGTTTCCATTCAAATACTCGGCAATCGTAATGGCAGGGTGGTTATTGATTTACCGACTCGCGTATTAAGGGTGGCCTGTCTTGGTATCTTTTTTTAAAACTATTTTCAAGGTTTTTTTGTTTGGTATCTTTTTTTTTACTATTTGACCCAGCCTGCAATAAAAACTAATAGAAAAAGATTTGTATATGCAAACATTGTTTTGTGGAAACTATGATCGAGGCTCCGTAATTAGAAAATCTTCTATATTGTCTAATAAGTTATGAATCTCTTAATTAGACATTGCTCTAATACTGCTCAATTTTCAATTCTCAAATAATCTCTTTTTGACACAGTTAACTGCTTCAAATATACAACTATAGGTGTTATTATGTTGCAGGTGGGTGATGAGAAGCGCAACTTAGTGAAATGTTTCGTGGAGATATACAAGTTAGAGGGTACAAGGGGGTTGTGGCGGGGCGTGGGCCCGACGTCGCAACGCGCTGCGTTAATCGCTGCCGTAGAGTTGCCCGTATACGACGCGTGCAAACGGAAACTCACTCCCACTCTAGGAGATGCGCCCCTCAATCATCTAGCTTCGAGCTTGCTGGCCAGCCTGGGTAGTGCCGTCGCCAGTACCCCGTTAGACGTCATAAGGGTGAGCGGCATATTACTCTTATATGACCTTATAAGTTTCTGTATGCTTTATATTCTGGTATAGATAAACTCTTGAAATCGATTTAAAGAGTCAATTTAATATTTAAATGAAATTTCACGTAGGTAACTTTTAAAATTGGATTTGGACCTGTTTTCTGTCTTGTGGAGTACCTCTATATCGTATAGGATGTTTGTTAATTTTACTTCTAACTTCCAGTTGTCTATAGGTGTATGTGTCAGTTCTTACACTTTAGTGATGTGAAGTTACATATTGTTATATATTGTTTATTTCAGACTCGACTAATGAACCAAAGAAAAGTTAAGCAATCTGTACCGAATGTAAACGAGAGAATATACAAAGGGACTGTTGACTGCTTTTTACAGGTAAACTTAAAAAATTATACCTTTTCCTTTAAATTCATCTTAAAGTAATATATGTAATTACTTTGTCGAATTTCCTTGCAGACAGTCCGCAACGAAGGTTTCCTAGCACTTTACAAGGGTTTCGTGCCCACTTGGCTGCGGATGGGTCCATGGAACATCATTTTCTTCATAACGTATGAGCAATTGAAGCGGCTCTACTAAACCTCCTTGTGGCACTCCCACTGGCTAAACACAAAATAATCCTTATTACAAAGTGCATAAGGTAAACGGGGACTGGCAAAATGGAGGTTAGAGCTGTTCTCGTGTGATATGAAGTCTCAATAAGGTTTGAAAAAATTATATTATAAATTTTCAATTTATTTATAATAAAATACAATAATGAAAGTATAACTTGATATAATTTGTTGTTGTTACTTGTTTTTGAATATTATTTACATGTACATAGTTACTCTGCCAATTTATAATTTATTTTTCATTATCAAATGTATTATAAATTTGAAAATATAATTTAAAATATTTTTGTGAATATAATATAAACAAAATATATACAAGTATAATAAAAATATGTAAATCATGTCACTTTTACATTCACAGGTAGTCAACTAGCAGTGTCCTCGTGGTTGTACCTAAATGTATATATCCAGTTTAGGCCAAGTAATATTGTTTATCATCTTAATATTTATTTTTTGTTTATTGTTTAGGCTGATGATGATGAATATTGTTTACGTTTTTACCATTAATAATTAATTTATTGGAAAAAAAATTGTAGTTCCGCACAATATTCGAGAGTCCATTTGAATGAGTAAAGTGTATCTTCCCAATTAGTATAAGTGTATTGTGTCTATCTATATACGACGTTACATATGAGTAGTCGGAATATACTTGTATCGCGAGTAGGATTAAAAGACAAGAGTGTTTGTTCACTGTGAATTATGTGTGAATTGCTTTATGCAAGGGGCTTGTTGATGTATGCACTTGTAAGCATAAGCTGTACAATATACTATACAATATGATTTGAATTATTAAATTCAAAAGACATAAAAAACGTTTTTAACATTGTCGAAGTGGTGGCGCTAGTAGGATTGTATAATTAGCAGAATTTAACTAGTCCACTCTTTATGGTGACGTTATAGCGAAGCACTGACGTGGCTTAGACGATACCGGCAGTAATTGGTAGGCGGAGTCAAATGGCATTAGGGGAAGAGCATTTGTTACAAGTGCAAAGTTAATTACTGTGTTATACTACATGTATGACTCAGTGGTCACCGTACAATTAACTATTGATTATTTAAATATCAGTGGGATTAACAATCTGATTGACATTTGATTTATTTACTCTCATTGACGATCAGACAAGCAATAGTTCTTGTGCCGTCATGCTCACTATGTATGTTTTTCCAACAAATACTGGTCCGATAAACTGGGAATTCATAGATCCCGGTGGACGTTATCCTAAATCGATGATTAATACTGAGTATGTGGAGATATTATTAAGTAACCAATGAATAATCGTAAATACTTTCTATATTCTTATATGTATAACATACTCGTTTCCGTGGCGTTAGAACGGTGTAAAATTTGCTACAGCGCCATCTAGCGTTGGTTCATAACAATGGCTATAGAATAAAAAAACCTCTATGAAAAACCCACGTGTATGTGTCAACTTTCATAGCGATCGGTCGATTAGTTTCGGAGTTTATAGTTCTCGTACAGATATACAAACATCTATTTCTATTTATAAAAGTAACAATTCTAATTCTGACAGTTTTAGGTCGGCCCACAGACATTTATTTAAATTTATTATCAGCCGTTCAAATGATCACTATGTATTTTGCATTTAGACGAAATTATTATTGAGTTTTATGTACATATATACGACATCAGACACTATGTAATTATTTTTAGATGGTTAGTTATTGATGTGTACATCAAATAAGTTAAGGATCGGTAGTAAGTTCTAGAAAGATCTTATAGATCCCAATCGTAGTTTAAGTAGACAATGTTGTAACAACTTATTTCTTTTGAGGGATGTGTTTTGTGGTGAAATGGAGCAAATATACAATAACTTAAAGATTGCGAATACTTTGTGTAGTTACTATGTATATAGAAATTCATCGCTTCATTCGCTCGCTCCAATATAGAGTATAATAAATTGAGATTTTTTATTAGATTATTTTTACCTCTTGTTTGTCGCATTTCTCAACCCGTTTATTGTACATACGTTATTGTTTTTTCTCCTAACAAAAGGTCTAGATTAGGGCAGTCTCATAGAATATATTACCTTTTTTTTGAGTATGCTCCAAATATATTATATACATTATGAATCCAAACGTCTTGTATGTATAAGTTATAGATACTTAATGAGATTTCAAATGTCACACATTGATTTTTACTTCATTTAAAGTTGATATTAATTCTTATAGTTGTTAGAAGTTGATTCAGACAGCATTACTGAGTTCCTTTTATTATTTTTTATCTAAAGCCTTTGAAGCAGAATTATGATAATTTACATTAAATTTCAAATACGGCAAACCTTTAATGCAATGGAGTATTAAGTATTCACTTTAGAAAAAAAATGTTTTTGGTATCTATAAGATATATGTATTAGTAAGCTTATCTTGAAGTAGAATTAATTTCGATTTCACTTTGCTGATGTTGCGTTTTGCGTATGTTTCTGGCTCTTTAGTTGTGAAGCAATATTATCAATTAGGAATATTCAGATTGATTTCATTTTTGATGTATTTTTTTTAAATTTTTGCTTCAAGACTGTAACGTTATACATATAACTGCCAAAGTTCCTGTTCGTTAAAATCTTTTTGATTTTTCTTTTTCTAACTACCGTCATCCCATCCACTGGAGCATCCAGTCCAGTCCAGTCCAGTGATATTCCAGTCAATTATGATTATCTACTACCATTAATCTGTGGATCGCATGTATTACAATCGCAGTACGCACTTCAACAGCATAAATAAATTTCAAAATGTTACATTTCTTGGTTGCCATTTGTATTGTAACCATTAAAAAAGAAAGACGAATGAAAATAGCATCCCTGATGGACATACTCGCTACTTGCTAAGTTTTTCATTATCCTGGCAACCCAAAAGACATTGCTGTCAATACATTTAAAAAAAAGTACCTAGCCCGGAAAAATAAAGTCTGTTGATTTTTTTAATGTGCCCTTTTTCACTTATGAATTTAAAGACTGATCTCACCTTCCAGTTTTTTATATTCATTTAACATTTTGCGCACATATTTCTAGGCACATATATGCCGCATTTGCCAAACTTAATGTATGATTGTATTAACGGTAAGTGAAAATCGTGTTACGTTATTTCTATAGAATTTACAAAAATTCAATGTTTTGAACATGAATTTGAACATTAGAACGTTTTGAAATATTCGAATTCCAAATTTAAACTCAGCTGGATTATTATCAGTTTTTTTTCATAGTAACACCGGTAACATTTCATTTTGGTTTAATGTTCTTCAGTTAATTTTTTTGCTTTTGGAACGTAACAAGAACGTTGTGAAGATAAAGATACCTAAGTCGCACCGCTAATGTAATGAAAGTAGGTACAAAGATTTAGCCAAATTATTCGAATAAAATAAATATACATTTTCATGTATTTCTTGTTTTATTTAACAATACCCGTGTCTATTAATTTTATACATCTGTCACTTCCATCCGAAACTTAAAAATTTGAGCATCTCTGTACTGTTGGTCTAGAATTCTAGATCCAAAGTCGATTACCAAGCCGTGTATTGAGGGTTCGATTCCCATGCGTGACAAACACCATGTCACTTTTTAGTTGCCATAGCATAAACTGCTCTTAAAAGTGTAAGATAAGACATTTTGATGATTAAATTAATATTTATTTTATTTTGTATTAAACTGCCATACAGTTTCATTTTAATGTGTTCAATATGCGATTCCAGGAACACAATATGCTTTATGTGCTAATGTTCCCCACATGCCGACCTGGTATATTATTACAATTTAAAAGTTTAGATTACTAGGTAAATAACATTATATATTTGGCTGAGCAAAATATATAACTACATAGAAAAGCATACAAAATTAAAATAATATTAGGTAGGTACTACATCATTTATGTAAATAGGAAAAACGCTGCAAATATTTCTTTATAAAAAAACTGTTCATCTGACTGATCGACTTTGTCATTCTTCTTTAGATGAAACCTTCAAACGATATATTTATCGAAGATCACTTTTTAAAATAATGACATAGGTCATTAAGAACTTCGAAAGGTTAAGGTTAAATTATTATTTCAATAAGGAACTATGAATGCTAATGTGGATCGCGAGACGGCGGAGAGGGACGGAGAGGTGTGCGGCTGCGACGGACGGCCTACCCTCGATATTCTAAAAGAGGTCCAGCGGGCTTACGAGCAACGGATGGAAATTATTAACATGTCTAATGCATCCAATAAACTGCAGGTGACTTACCTGTACTTTTATAGAATAATATTAGCATTCGTACTTTTATGGAATAATTATGACGGCATGATCGATACGACAGAAACAGGTGAAGTTGCTTCAGTGCTGGGTCAGCGATCTGGTCGGACAAAATGCTCTATTGGCACGCACGATAGAAGAACTCGAAGCAGAGGTCACGTCGAGACTGTTACTGGAGAGGAGACGGCATGCTGAGGTGTGCCCCTGTTCCTAGTTCACAGTTGTAGTAATAACTTGGTTTTTTTTTGAAAAGGTATGTAAAATTTAGGCCGTAAGTATATCTTTAGTAACTAGATTTCGTTTATGATTCGTAGAATCACATCCTGAATTTATATGATATGCTTAGAAACTAATAAACTAGTTCCACAATGAACTATTTGATGCACGGATGTTCGTTCACAAAGAGCAAAACAGTTTCCTTTTAACATTAACTAGGTATATCATCGAAGCCGCTCTGAAAAGAGGGTTTTCTTAGTAATAAAACAAAATATTCGTATTAAATTCGCAAGTCTCAGCGAAGTCTGACAAGAGCTATTTCGGTATACAATAAACCATCATGTTTTTAGTGTGGTAGAGTAATATGTAGTAAGTAAACAATGTAAGTAGTGAGAATAAAGAGATATCATTTGCTGCACCCTCCTTTAATATTTAATGACGTTTTCTGTTTTCAACGCTTATATTGACGTTGCTATGTAAATACTAGAAAGACTAGAAACCCTTCTTTTACATTGCGTTTAGTTTATGAAGAATTATTACTCAACCGTCTTACTTTATTACTTAAATTACTGGTCTTCTACAAATGTTTATGAATAGGGTTCTTAGTTGGCTTCGCATAACTAATTGTAGGTACCTATGTACTCAAGTGTGCATCTTCATTTACTTCTTGACCTAAAGACCTCCTCGTTTCACCAGTTTACGGCATCTATGGATGAAAAGACACGAAACACAGAAAACGATATAATGGAAAAACAATTGTCAACATCAGTTCTTTTCTTACGTCTATCTTAAACCTTAAATTTAAAATGTTTAGTTGGAATTTAAGTAGTTAGGTTTAAAATGATTAAAGGTAAAAAAACAGTGATACATACACGTTTGGATTCGGAAGGCTCAGGACCTAGAGGTTTGGCATCGATTTGTGGACGCCTATGTCCAGCAGTGGACCTCCAAAGGTTGATGATGATGATACACAGACAGCCCAGACATAATTAATGAAAAAAATTGATCTAACTAGCTTTGAGTAAGTAGTTGTGTCCAATGACAATTTTACAATGTCCGATTGTTATCTTTAGATAAAATCCATTCTAATGCCTTCAGGGCGGCGTAGTTCATTGAGCGATGAACATACATCACATATGATAAATTGCCGTTCAGTTAGGAATTAAGGATAACATTAGTAGGTGGTTGGTGTCATAAAACATAGGGAAACGACAGATGCAGTGCGAATTGCGTGCGGAGGCGGCGGCGCTGCGGCGGCGGCTAGCGCGGAAAGACTCCGACCTCCTGGGACTGCTAGAACTGCTGCGACGACTGCGCGACCCGGCGCACATGCACAGCGCCATCGGCAACATACACTTCAACGAAGTCACTGAATCAGACATATTTGGAAATGATCTTTGGTAAGGACTTGACGGTACCTGTGACAGGTCATAAAAACTATAATAATGATTTCCTGCTAAAATATTGTGCTCTAAATATGTCGTTTTTTACAGGCACGAAAACCAAATGGAACAAGGGGACATTAAACGAAATATGAAACAAGATCTAGATAGAATGCTGCTTTTGTGATTGTTGTATTGTGCTTTTTACTATTTTTTATTTGGTTATACTTTTTTTTACATTATGTTATTGATTTTTATTATCATCAATCAATTGTTATCATTTACCTTCCATTTAGTTACTACACAATACTTACACAGATGCCGTAAACAAAACGAGGTGATGTTACCGCTCCTAATGGCCGATTTATTCCGACTAAAATATTAAATGTAGAAAAATTGTTATTTCATTAACTGAGCACTTATTATTAATCAGCTCAGTTGCCTTTTATATTTTTATTACAGCGAGATAACAGTAAGAATTCATATGATAAAGTGAACGAACTGATGGTGTTAAACGAGTCTTTACAAAAGGAAATCGTCTCCAAAGAAAGGTATGTTCCTGGTTTTATACAACATCAATATCGATAACTGTTCCATAGTCTTTACGGCGCGCTTTATTCAATAACAGTAGAAGTGAATTGGCGCTTTTACTTTGTTTATTTAAAAGGGGCCCAGAACGGTTCCTTGGCTAACCCATTCACATATTTGCGATTTTTTCATACTTACTTATTTTTTCTGTATAGTTATTGAATTTAAATAATTTTCAAGGGAGATAAGAAGATTAAACAAGGAGGCGCAGAACCACGAGCACAACATAACGTCCTTGAGAAAAGAGATGTCTCTGACCAAGTATCATACGCCGTAAGCATGTATTACGCTTTTTGTAAAGAGTTAAAGGTGGTGTTATTTTAATTTACTCAACATCAACATATTTGTACACTGCTGACCATAGATCATCATTGGGTGGTTTCTGCAAATAATTCCTAAACTGGGCATGCGGATTGGGGATCCCAAAGCAAGACTTCGCACCGCATATGTTGCTTTCCGTAGTTATCTAGGCATCTTCCTGCTTAGTCGCCCTATGCAACACCCTGGTATCTCGGCATGGTGTCGGAAAATATATTCCTTCTTCATCCTGACACAGATAATTTATTGCATTTCGTTAATTTAATTATTCAGTTCACTGTCAGTCCTCTGACTGTGGAATACATAACATATATTCATTTGAATTTGAACGTCCGAAACGCATTGTTATAAATTATGGCTGTGACTGGCCTCAGATATTCCATAAATTCGAGTGAGAATTTAATCGTGCTGTAACTATGTATTTACCTAACGGCATGAAATTTCACAATGTATTTGTTTTTTTATTCAGAGTACTTACCTATATGTTGTTTTTGCTCAAACCGCTGATGATTGTTTAAGTATTCTCTATAAATGGACAGTTTTATGCAATAAATAGTAATTAACTATATTGGAACATTTGATATTTTTACTCGAATAGAACCAAAAAAGAAATTTCATTCTCCCGCCAAACAGCGGTCTTTATCCAATGAAAAAAAGTCGTTCAGGAGTAAGATTTATAAAAACGACAAACCACGCAGCCATTAACCCAGAAAAGCGAGACACTGCGGAAACCAGCAGTCAGGGCGGTTAACTGAAAAATATATTTAGATGTCCCTTCTCACAGATGGCAATGTCGCAACCGATATGATGCAACGAATAAACAGTCGCAAGAAAGAGTCTTTATTACCTACGCATTCTTTTTAGGGCCGAAACTAAACGATAATGCGTTAAGTTCGGTTTTCTAAATTACAATATTTATTTGTTTGTACTTGTATAATACTTGTGACTGCCTCGTTGGTGGTGTCGGATGCAAGCGCAATTACCGATCGGGAATTGAAAAACAGATAAGAGACGTATTTATTAAAATAATTAAACGTCGGTAAGTACCAACTTGGAATGTTTACATTGTTCGCAGAGATGTTTCCAAGGTGGATGCCGAAGTAACTGTGGATATCTGCTGTCCCGGCATGCAGGTAGGACCTAGTCGATTTATTTAAGGCATATTACGTTAATATTTTAACTTTAGTACATTAACAACCATAGTGGGACGTAAACGTAACTGGTGAGCCGTGGGAGTGTTATATATTTCTCTGCCTACCTATTTGGGGATTACTGGTGTGAAGATGCGTTTTTTTATTTTTAGGTTTTTCATTTAATATTTACGAAATTTTCCATTGCAAACTTGACACTTTCGAGATTCTGCTTTGGTCCAAAAAAATGACATTTTTCTAGCCTTGAAATCATTAGCGAATTTATAAATTCAATTATCGTAAATATTTTATGTATGTCGAAGTATGTATATACATATATTTGGTTAGATAAAAATCAAAAGGGCATTATTGATGTGGTGGCTTAGATTGGCGACGTAACACCCGTGAAGGACTATACTTCCTTAATGCGCAAGGAGACGGCCAAGTACCAACAACGCTTGGAGCTATTGGAGAACAACGTCAAGGTATTTATCTGAGATTGAAATAGATGAAAATTGTGTGCGCTTCGATATTCGTCGTCAAGAGAAAATTCAATAGATATCTTGTCCAACCGACGTTACCACTACGTAATTAAAAACTTCTATGTAATCTTATAATTGATAATACAAGTAACGAATTACGTAAGAGCGGTGTCGTCCACCAGTCGAGCTCGGAGAGCGTGCGGGCGCTGCGCGAGACGAACCTGACGCTGAACAAGGAGATGTACTCGTTGCGGAAGATGTGCCGTGCGCTCGGCGAGCAGGCGCGCGCCTTCGAGGCGCACGCGCATTTCCGCGACGAGATGGTTCGCGAGATGCGCCGCCAGCTGCACCAGGCCAAGGCTAAGGTTAGCGGCTCCTTCTCTGACCACTACAAGATGTACATATCTCTTCAATAGTCCGGTAACATTAAACTGGTATTACCACTATAGTCCGAAGTTTTCGATAACGTGTATTCTTGCATATCTCTTTAGTACAAAATAGTACAAATTCAATAGCTTTGTCTTTGCGATATATGATGTCTCTCTTTCCCAGTTAAAAGAAGCATCTGACACGAGCTGCCCTAAAGTGGGCAAGGACGCTGCTTCGAACCTCAACGTCAGTCGCCACTCGATTTCATACAACTCGATAGCTGCGTCGTGTGTGAGTCAGCAGCCGCGCCGAAACCATCGCGCTCGTCCACTACTGGACTTCCCGTGGGATTACGAAATTACTGGGTTTCAGCGTATTGAAGATGAAGTTTCTTCGAACGCTGAGTAGTTTATAGATTTTTTCCTTTTACTTATGATATCGAAGGCTTTTTTATATTATTTGAATTCATTTTGTTTAGGTGAGTGTTAAAACAGTCTCTATTAAGATTGTTAGGTGACAATTAATAATTTTATTTATTTATTCTTTATTATTAACCTATAACTAGGTTACAAAGGGCGGATTAATGTTTGTATTACTTATGTTTTTAATAATTTATAATTCAATAAAGTTCTTATGTTTCGAATTTAGTGTCTGTTTTTGCAAGTGATTCCGCAATAAATCAGCGAAGAGGTGAGTACTTAATTATCAAATATTTATTTGATTTATGTTCCCAACCCATATTACCTATATAAATGTATGGACCAGAGCAGAATTGATATGAAAGACCCGCCTCTTTTACTTCAGTCCTAGTTGGGCATCATTCATGTTGTAGGTATAGGTACCTATTTGTATGTTCATATGGTGATTTTCTTACAATTTCGCTGTTTACAGAATCGCGTTATCACTTCTACTCCGAACACGAGCAGGGAGATATGCCACGTTAACCTGAACGACGATACTGAGGTTTCCATTATAGATTATGTGAGTGATCCTTGGAAATGTAACCTGCGTTTTTACGTGATCTATACGCCTTTTTATTTTGTTATAAAAATATATCTATAGCATCAACTACTTTCCAGCCACCAGTACTACCGATAACAATTTCACATCGATCGACGGATTCACCAAAGTCTACATCTTTGAAGGGCTTACCAAACGGGCCCATTTTCCAGGCTGACGCGAACGAAACCGGGCAGACTACTGCTGGCGTTGACGTGTACTGAACTTTTGCAATTTATTTTAGTATGAAGTACTATACATTTACCTCATTTCGCTTATGGCTGACCTCCACCATCTAGTGACAGTGACTACTGAGCCGGGATTCGGGTTTCCATACCCACCCATTTTTGTGTGAAGACCACAAGTATGTTCAGTGACTAAGTTATAAAAAGAATGAATATATACATAAGTATATATTTGTGTATATATGTAGTTCATCATGCGTCGGGTAGCCATAGCACAGGCTCTAATTATAGTTTGGAATCAGATGGCCGTTTTTGAAACTGTCTCAAGATATTTATTTATTTAAAAGTAACAGTTTCCAATTTTAATTTTCTTGCAGAGAAGTTAAGCCGAAGCGCCAAAGCCAAGAGGGCAGTGTTCACAGAAATGTAAGTAAATAAAAGTAGGTAAATAGGTACCTATTTAAAGTACCTATTACTTTTTATGAATCTTAAAACTAAACTTAGGCGCAGACATCGACTAAAAGCATTCTATGATACAAGTGTTGAAGCGAATCACTTTCTGTTCGAAGCGTGATGACTTGGGAGGCAAAGTACTGCAGATAATTTATTACTGATATTACTAATTTGTAACAGATACTATGATATAAAATAGACAGATAGAAATAAGAACAAAAAACATAAAAACAATCAGTGAAAGCGTGAGAGATGGTAAAAAGAACAATGAATGAAAGTCTCTCAATTTCTCGCCAAGTCTTTTCAGTTGCGGTCGCCTTCCAAACTAGTGGTAGATTAAAACAAAATGTTTAATTGATTTATCTGTTAGAGAAACCATACATCTTAATAGATAATATATTAAAATATTTGGTTAATTTTAGACAACATGAATTACTTTACTGTGTCCTAATAATTTTGAGGATATACACCCCGTCTGTTTAATGAACTTATTCACTGATATATAGAGGCTACAATTCAGTGGCACATCTGCGAAATCTCACAGAGATTATACACGCCTTAAGAATATAATAGTGTCGAGAGGATATATTTGTAGAGTTAATTGGTTGTATTAGTCATAGTGACGTCACGTTAGTCACGTTAGACAGATCAAACAGTTGGCCGCAGTACAAGATAGTAAGCGGATAGGGCAGAAGTGACGAATTGACAATAAAATTAGGACGAGCAAGATTTTTGTTCTTCAGTTAGTGAACGTACTCGGACTACATGAAAATTAAATTGTAGAAAAGATCTTTATTTTCATGGTAATGGCAGTTTATAAAAACATAAATATAAAGTTAAGAATGGACCGCTCTTAATCTTAAATTACTGATGTCTTAATGGTACCTACACGTAGCTTGAAATCGTTAGTTTAAAATTACAGCTCCGAATTTGTCGGTTCTAAATTCAAATTATAGCGGGATTATCTTTACAACATAATGTCTTATCTTGGTAATATTAATTTGTCCTTAATATCTATGATTGTCTTTTTAATGTCTTGCTGTATCGATGAAAGTAAACATGAATAGATTTTCACACCTTATTATTCTGTATAATGTTTTTCAAGACTAATCCACATTTGGCCAGCATGGCATCATCAACTATGGTCTTATTCTTCTCTGGCCGATCCGTCACCCCTTTCCAATAGTAGAAACATTAAAAGATTTGTGATCATTATATTTTACCTTGATATTTTTAGAAGGAAATGAAAGTACAGGATGTAATATTTACACTAAAAAGATAAGTTGTATGAAAAAAATAACAGCACACGACTTCCTTGCGTGTTCCATTTTATTTGTGCTGGTCGTTAATGGCGCGGCGCGACGAACTGTGCACGGCGCCCTCTATAGGATGTGACCGTAATTAGAAACAAATCGTATGATATTTTTTAAAACATGAATTTCTCATTTCAGTGAGCAATGATTATGATTTTATTCTGATTTTGACGTATAAAAAGAATGGCGCCTGCCATTCTGCCTTTCATTTGAAAGAATGCACAGAACAGATGTATTGTACCTACACCTGCTGACGGATGCAGGTGCCGAGTGATATCAAGATTAATCTTTCTTGAGAAAATAGATCAGATAATAGCTGATGGGAGTCAGAAATCTCTGATACCAGCGATCGTGTAAGAAAAGAGTATATGTATATTGTGTGTAAAAAAAGCTTATGAGGTATTTGACACTCGGCGCTCTCTGCTTAGGTACTCCATAAAAAATCTGGCGTGACAATATCATGTTTTTATACAGAAGTCATAGTGTTAGATAAGTCAATTATTACCTTAATTAAATTAATTTCTTAAATATTATACGTCAGTGGAGTTCTAGTTAGAAACGGTAAATGGGAACTTTCGATGTATTTTTGTGATCTTATTCAAGATACATATTTTACATAAGAATCATCCATCATTCATAAGACGCAAAACAGTTTTCCTAAGTCTCAAGACAGGTCGAGACACGGTCGCAGTATCTGTTTTGTATTCTTGTTTTCGAGTTTGAAATGTATTGGGTACAAGCAGACTCAGTATAAATCACAATACGTGTTAGTTTTTCTTTCACATTAGCGACACATCCATCTGTGATCTGATCAATTAGTGCTGTAGGGATATCTGACAGTGTTAGTTTCAACATAGGTACCTAAATTAAAATAATAATTGAATATTTAATTATTTACATAATCTGTAGTATTCTTAACGATGGCTGCCGTGTTGATGCTGAGGTGTTGTAAGTGCCAGTGCTGGTCAGGAGATCCTGGTTACGATCGCCAGGTTGGACAAAGTATTATTGGGTTTCTTTTATATAAAATTGTCCGTACATTCATCTCCCCTTCCATGGCGAAGCATGTAACATAACTGGTAAATGTGGTACTGTGCTAAACTTACCTACCTACTACTTCAGGAAAATACAAACTTATCACATTGACATCCTAACCCAAGATGATACGCAAATTGACGCAACAAAAAATTAAATCTTACAATAGTTTACACTTCATATAGATAAAGCTCGATCTTCCGCTCTTCGCATCCAACCGATGATCGAGCTCAGTGACGTGCTATTGGAGAGGCCTATGTCCAGCAGTGGACGGAAATAGGCTGATTATGATGATAAAGACTGCAGGGAATATTATGATCAGTTGATCGTTTAATCCACATGGTCGTTGGGCCAACGTTCAGAGGCAGCCTGTAAAATGGAACAAAGAAATTATATGCATTTGTAGCCTGCTGTATAACGCAGGTTAAAGGGTGTTAGAGGAAAAAAAAGGTCCAATTAGGGCGACGGCGCTTCCGCCACTCTTTCAAAACGTCTGTTCGCGCCGCTCTAAATATACACCAGTGCAGCAGTGAACTGCAAGCGACGCTCGCGTAGTGTTTGATTTATAACACACTTGTAAACAAAGTGTAGGTAAAGTTGCGTGCTTGTATACTACGATTGACGCGCGCGTGTTTTCTAAGTGCACTCAAAAGTTTAACCACGAAAACTATGTTTTCAAATTGTTTTTTGTGTTTGAAAGCTTGTAATAGTCTTGTGATTTATTTAGCGTCTTACAAAAAATAGGTAATCAGTCCAGTAATTGTTCAAAACTGAACATTAAAAAGATTCTCTGTTAATAATTCTTTTGTCAGGATCTTAGAAATGATGTAGGTACCTAATAAAAAATTGTAGCACAGAAAACAGGAAAATATCTGCATATTTTAAAGACGTGATGTATCTTTTAGCAACTTTCTACGTAAAATCGTAACTATTTTGTGTGTTATTGCGTTTGAATTCGGTCAGGTCAGGATGTAGACGATTCCTGTAAATAATTACTTATGTAGGTTACCGAGTGAAGTTTTATTTTGAAACATCCAATCGATCGGCGCTGTTGTGACGATACGAAATGATTATAATTTTCTCTTTATAGCTCTAATATATGTGTAAAACTGGAAATTTAAAATTATTTTATATAAATTTCAGTAATAGATATCGTGAATTGAAGTGTTAAAAAACAACAGTGTAAACAGTGTAAAGTAGATAAATAAAGATTGTGTAGTGCTAAGTATTGAGGTAGTTACATGTTACACGTGAGTGTCTTGTGCTGTGTGTGCCTCACGATGATGTTTAATGGGCTTATGGTGTATGGCGATTCGGATACCAGTGACTTTACCAAAGTGAGTTTTTTGATTTGACTGCACTTTAGATGTAACTAAAGCTTAAAGTCCATTAATTATTTAACGGTTTAAGTAAGGTATCGAGCGGTAAAATACTAGTTATAAACTGTATATTCGATTGGCCCGTTGGTGCAGTGGTTAGTGAACCCGACTGTTGTGCCGTCGCGGGTTCGATTCCCGCCCGGAATAAATGATTGTGTCATGAGCACAAGTACCTATTTGTTCTCGGTCTGGGCTTAAAAAATATCTAATGTATAGTATGTGTTGTTCGTGTTGTATTGTTTAACTCGAGAATGATCATAAGTATATCGGTACATAGTGGCTATAAACGAACGTTAGGAAATGTTAAAATACCGCTGTTAAAATTAAAAGCCGTTTTACCCTAAATATGAAAGTATGTAATCGAAAGCGACTGATCTAGTGGAGATGTAAACAAAGATATTGTAAAAAAATTTGTCAACTATCTTAATTATAGAATAGTTTTTAATATGCCACTGCCTACTAGCGATATAGGAACCTAGGAAAATGTATCGAATATACAGCTAATAACTAATAACTCAAAATGGTTACTAAAGTTAAGCTACTAAATAACTTTATACTATTAAAACAACTTAAATATTTAACATATTCGAAAGCGACGAACCTATCAAGGTGAACATCAAGGCGAGGCACAAAGAAATCGTCAACTGTGTCTCTACCTGTAGAGTTCGTTAACTACCGATTCCTATTTCTGTCCCCTTTGAGACTCATAAGCACCTTCCCGTCCTCTTCAGTGATATTTAAATGACTGAGACCGAAGACAACAAGTTATATTCGTCTATGGTCGTCGTATGTTATATTTGTACATGCTGTGCACAAAAACGCGGGTAGAATTGACGGGTTTGAGTGAATCAATTTAAATTGTATTTGGGGTTGTATTAATAATAATTTTAAACTGTTAACTAACGATACTTTGTTTTCGACGAATTCTGCCTACCTCTTCGGGGATTACATGCGTGATGTTACGTTAAGTAATCGTAATATATAGTGATCTTTATTATATTTGCAGGAGAGTATTGGAGCCCCGAGCTTAGTGGAAAGCGTCGGGAGCGATACGCGGTCACACTGTCTGCAGAACAAACTCATAGCAACTTTGGAAGTGGTATGTTAATTTTAATAACATTCTCTCATATCTTCTCATAGACATATTGTTAGACTCTTAAAGATATATACCTCCTTATATAAATAATTAATTCTAAGAAAAGTGGAAGTAAAACCCAACGTTAGCTTAGTGTAAGTTAAGTTAGTGTTCTTTATAAATTAGTAACCAAAATTAGAATTACAATTAAAATGCATCGTTGTATAATCTTCGTTAATGTTCATGATATTCCGTATAGATACTAAGGATAAACATCTAAGAAAGTCACAAAAAAATCTGGCTTTCCAGCTCATTCCAAATACAACTTTTTGTCTAACAGAAAGAATCATACATATATAGGCAAGTAGGCGGAAGCAGAGGGAATTGCTATGTGGCCGGTAGGTAGGCAATATTATACTGTTTCATTACCAAGTAATTAGGGTTTCTTATGAATCAATAAAAATAGTAGGTAATCAGTTCATAACCAGCATTTGCCCCCTACAAACCCCAATGTATTGCTATGCGTTGATGGCAAGCATTGTAATATAAGGCACCTTATAATGATGGCCTTTTCTGAATCATTAATAATTGGTGCAGAAGAACCTATTAGCCTTCAATGGGCAGATGGGCAGTGTATATTTTGCCATAACCAAAGACCTTAAGCTATATTTATTTTGATTCATATAGTTGTATGGCCTTCATTATGTCCGAGTGAAAGCGTATATACTACGAGGGGGTACTGTATTTTTAGAAGCAATTAATGGTTTCGTTGACCTTAATGTAGGCACGTGTATATTTTTTATGAATATAAGCTTTTTATTTTGGTATCTGGTTGTTAAGGTTATTGTTACTTGTACTCGAGACTAATTTGGTAGTAAATTTTCCTGCTTATACTTAATCATATCTTCCTGGTAATATTTTCGGAACACATTGAATGATACCGCCGGCGTTTCTGGGATCGTTATTGATAATAAAATTACACCTGAAGTACATAAGTAAATATTAAATAAATAAACACATTTTTAACTTGGTATAACGTTTTATTATGCAAGTTTTCTAAATTTAACTGGATGTAAAATTCGTCGTGTAGATATATAAATATGTATACTTAATAAATTTTCATTAGATAATGTTATATTTATTGCCGATATTTACCTGCTGTTACAGTCAATATGATGCAATTTTATGAGACAATAATTTCTTAAAAAAAAAGTTAACATTCCGTCTCTAAACTCTAAATTAGAAAATTCCAATAGCTCCTGACGCGGGATTTGAACTCAGGATCTCTCGATCAGCATAAATGCAAACACTCAACCAACGAGACAATCAATATTTATGTTCATAGAAGTATAAAAAGTATATTTAACTTCACTTGAGCTAATGATTTGTTTTAGCTAAAGAATAAAGAAGAAACCGTTCGCATTCAAGCCGAGAGCCTGGCGCTGGCCGAAGCTCGAATCGCGGCGCTCGCAGCTCGCAACCAGTTCTCATTCAAGACTCACCGCGCCGACCAGACCGAGCCGGTGAGCGTCGTAACAGACAATACTTCTGGATACATACAACCTAAGACTTCACAAAGAAAGGGTCAGTAGGCTTTCCCAGGCCTGCGTGCCCCATCTTAGATCGAAGGGATCTAAGCGATTCTCTTCTCTTACGTATTTATTCTGACGTTCAAAACAGACAGTCTCTTTTGAACGTCAGAATGAATAGGTAAATTATTTCAATACATGTGGTTCATTTTGAAAATTTTGAACAGTGAAAATGTCCTAGGTTAGTATTGAATTGTAAAATTAAATATAAAATGTCCGGCGTTGCCTGTATTTAAAAGTTGTTACTTTGATAGCCTGTGCAAAGATTCCTTGAACAACATTTGCTGACTTAGATTCCAAGTTTTATACGAAAAAGACTTTCAGTTTGAACTTATGAGACATTTCTTTTAGCTTCATTCTACAAGGAGTTCTGCGGACGGATGCTGTGTCGAAACATCCGACTTTACTGGCCAAACGCAGGCGAGTGTCACTTTTCATTTTCAAATTAGATTTTAATAATACAACAAAAATGAGGGTCATTTAAAACGCGTAAATATAGGCCCTGTGTCCCGATTCACGTAAGATTTCACGTAAGATCTCTTACTCGTACTGATTATATCCGTGGAATGAAAAAAGTGCTTAACATACATAGGTACTTTCATGTTATTACAACGTCAAACGTCTTACGACATATTTAGCTGTTTTATTGTTTTTTAATGCTCAATAGTCAGACGCTGAGATGTGATTGAATTGTTAGGACTTTTGTACCATATGATTTACGCGATTTGATTAAATGTGTCATGGATGTGGTGTGCCCGTTATTTTAGGAAGTAGACAACAGTGTAGTCAACACTCTCCGAGACAACCTTTCCGTTATCGAGGAGTTATACAGAGAATGTTTTTATGAGGTAAGCATTACGCGTTCATTGTTATTCATATGTATTTATTACGATTTTTTTGTAATGTGGTCAGGGCGCGATGTCGTTCTTGGGAGGTGGCCTATGTCCGGCAGTGGGCTGAGAAAAGCTGATGATAATGTAGGAGGGATAGGTGTTCAACGGTAATAAAGGCTCCCTGATTTTTTTCAATTCTTTATAGTCTGGGGATGAGGAGGTCCGTACTAGGATAAGACAGAGAAACATATTGTAATCACTTAACAGCTGTTCTTGAAATTCTTATATCATGAAAAATTGCTGAAACGAAGAGCTCTTAAAGTAAACTAGGCTAATTCGTTTGCAGACAGCTAAACAAGAGGAATTGATAGATATGTTGCGGAAGTCATATCTGGATGTACGTCTGATGGAGAGGCAGAAGGCTGCTCGGATTAATCGGCTGCAGAGCGTCGTGGACTCGCAGCGGTGGTCGCTGGACAGGTGTCAGGTAAGATTATTATATTTTTTTTTACAAAGGTAGGTAGGTACAAAAAAAATTACAATACGGTAGGAAAACTGAAAACGTAATTTTTTGTATGAACTTCCCTGAAAACCGATTTTATAATAACTTAATTTCAATGTTAATTTTTTTTTTTCAATAAGTGAAACATTTTACAAAACCGTCCCTTTGTCATGCCGCCAGGTTCATTCTTCTAAATATTACGGCCTCTCCATATACCTACTCACAGTCAAGCGTATTAAACTAAGGAATTCTTACACAACGGTTTTCTTTCAGGACATCGCTCTAGAAGTGGACAACTTGAAGTCGGAGATAACCAACTTCCTCAGCAGCTCTAACCACGACTCGGTATTACGTGTTCACACGTGCACTAACAGACAGCGTGGTGTGTGCTCTAATATACGTAGTTATACGACATACATGACCATATATACAAGATGTAATTGTCCTTTAAGTGTTAATAAATTATAACTATGTTATTATGTAAATTGAGAGCTTATGAAGATTAGTCTAATCTGAGAGTGTATGGGGTACATGGATTCGTGGTAATAAGTTTTAGGGTGTCAAGGTCACCGTAGATCCGGTAATATTATAATATAATCCTAATTCAAATAAACGGCATGGTTTGATATAAAGCTTGTATCTTAACACAGTACCAGGTAGGGCTGCTCCTAAGTTTTAACACGATTACCTACCAAATATAGTATTGAGTAAATAATCTATTTCTATGAATTATGTTTAATAGTTGCCTATATTGTACCAGGGAATGTGGGAGCGATCAGAGGAACCTCTCGCCGGGGATGTGGCAGACGATTTGCAGCATATTTCAGGGCAGCTGCTTCGGCTGAGGGAGGTTTTAAAAGTACGTCCGTAGGATAAATGTGGAAAAATTGCATGTGGGGCATGGTGAAGTCTATATGTCGCTTGTTGTGATGGTGTTCTAAATGCTTATTTAATTTATAATTGCGTTTGTGTAGCCTTGATTTGATCAGCATTCTATATACATAAATGCTTAAAGTTTAATATATTTTCACACAAAAATTTCCAATATACTTAGCGTGGGTAATCTTTTATTAAAAATCTATTAACGTAACATCATGCCTGTTATCCCCGAAGAGGTAGGCAGAGGAGTGTAGTACACTCCCACGTTTCACCAGTTACGTTTACGTAAATGTACCAATGTTGACAATTATTTAAAAATTTTACATCGTGTTTGGTAACAAGGATTGATGTACGCGTTTCTGAGAAGTCTTAGTAGTGATATACCCATATTTATACTAATAAATGTGTTTGTCTTTACATGTACGTATGCTCCCGGTATGCTCGTTTCCTATTAACAGTGTTATTAAATTCTTCTATAAATTGCTACATACTTATGCTTGTTGTTTTATTTAATCCTACAAAATACCGTTTACTACTTAAGATTTAAGTTTACGTTCATACCTTAGCATTATGTGGCGGTGTACCTATGTCATATTCTCTGTGCCATATATTGGGTCTCGACGTGTAATGCTCGCTTAAAGGACAATAAAATTAAACTCATCTACACGCATGTTGGTCCAGTGGTAAGTGATATTGGTTACTGTGCCAGATTATGGCTCCGATTTTCAACAAAGATAGGTACATATTTGTGTTGTATTTGATCTGTGGATCAGAGCATGATTAATTATTATGTGGGGATGTATTAGAAGCGTACGCATCGAAAGTATCTAACGCTCTCCTCGTAAGAAACTTGCATGACTATATAACAATAATAAATGTATGCATGTAGTTAATCAGCAGTCTGATTACTATAAAACGGGCTTGGCCTAGTTCTGGTGTGACACTCGGTGCTCACTAGCTACCCCATAAGAAACACGGCATTATAGTAAATAATATATTATTGTTAACGAAGGTCATTTATTTATCAGGATGACTGCACTTGCGGTTTAGAGGACGAGAATATGAATCTGAAAAGAATTAATGAAACTTTAGAGGTACGTTGTTGGATTTCATTGAGATATTGGAAACGAATTGTATTTGCGTAATGTCGGCTAAGATGTATTGTATGTATGCGACATTAAGTTGTAACCAGGTTGTTACTAATGTAATTCTTTCTCGGCATAGCTTTAGTCTTCAATACATCGTCGTTTATACCTATTAGGTACCTGCCTTCTGTTAATAACGGACCTACTTATGCAAAAAGGAACCAGCGAGATTTCCTCTTATTATTATTAAAAATGTTAATGATTTTCAAAAAAAATTATATTCGTATACATAGAACAAATTTGTTTCGTGCAATATTGTAAATAGATTTTATTAAAAATAAGCTAAAATTTTACCGCATACAAAATTTTGACGAAAATTTTGAAGAAAAATGGTTTTTTCTCAAAACTGTCATCGTGTGGGTGGATTCTGTTTTGCATAAGTAGGTCCAATTGTACAAGAACTATTTACTGTATTAGTGTCCATTCATAACGCAAGTGACCTCGATATAACAGTTTTTAAATCTTTCGTAGATACAACTAAGTGAGCTCAGGCAACGGGTGACCGACTTGGAAATAGCATTGGAGGGTAAAGAGAACATTGATCACCGATACCGAAACCAGATTGAAACGAAGGATCTTGAGGTAAACGCGTTCACTTGAACCGTTTTTTGTTGTAACATTTGAACGTAACTGCATTGCTCATATGACAACAGATGGCTAGTGAATCCTCTGGTTAATTTCATTTTCTAATACAAAAGGATTACTGTAAGCAATCTGAATAAGTATATCGTGACAACATTATTAATAGACATAATAATAAGTTAACTCTTTGGTAGTTGTTGTAAGCACAATTGCTGAGCATAGGTCTTGGGTTGGAACCCCAGATCGGTTAGTTTTGTTAACTTGAAATTCCTACTTAGTTCTTCCTTCCTACTAGGAATGTATATTTGTGCCCGGTGTATGACAGTAGGCTAACCTCTGTGTACCACTTGTGGGAGATACAGGCGAGATGTTACGTAATAACGTGTATTGTTCGCAGCTCACAAAACTAAAGCAACATTTATCAACTCTCGAAGTCGACTCAAAGGAGCAAAAGAACTGCTGCACTGCTCTGAATGTCCAAATACAGCAGCTCCAGGGTACGTTCTAACATTGTGTCGAGGTGACGATAACAAGATGAAATGGTTTTTTTATAGCATACATACATACATACATATCATCACGCCGGGTCCCTTGCGGGGTAGGCAGAGAGCACCGTGTGCCAAATAGCTCTATCCTT